>JAXIVD010003236.1:2500-23695 GCA_036785275.1 Cancer borealis
ATTATCCAAATTTCTCGAAGTTTGAAAAATATAAAGGCTAATAATTGTGTATGTAATTTCATTAAATGTGTGGTTTCATATAATGATGGTGATAATGATGATAATTATGATATTATATACCTAGACTTTAGTAAGGCTTTTTTTTTTTTTTTTTTAACATTAAAAGCAGTAGGAGAAATAAAAAATGGGGGGGCAGTTCAATTTAGTATGGGAGGTGTGTTGATACTCCTCTTTTGAAAGAGTAAATCATAGGCAGGTGGAAAAACAGACAAAGGAAGAGAGTTCCAGAGTTTACCAGTGCAAGGGATGAAAGAGTGAAGATACTGGTTAACCCTTGCATTAGGTAGATGGACAGAATAAGGATGAGAAGGAGTAGAAAGTCTTGTGCAGCGAGGCCACGGGAGGAGGGGAGGCATGCAGTTAGCAAGTTCAGAAGAGCAGTCAGCATGAAAATAGCGGTAGAAGATAGATAAAGATGCAACATTGCGGCGGTGACTTAAAGAGTCAAGACAGTCAGTTAGAGGAGGAGAGTTGATAAGGCGAAAAGATTTAGACTCCACCTTGTTTAAAAGAGCTGTATGAGTTGAGCCTCCCCAGACATGAGAGCCATACTCCATACATGGGCGGATAAGGCCCCTGTACAGAGCAAGCAGCTGAGAGGGAGAGAAAAATGGACGCAAACGCCATAGTACACCTAACTTCTTGGAAGCTGATTTAGCAAGAGTAGATATGAAATTGCCAGTTTAGATCTTTAGTAAAGGATAGACCGAGTGTGTTTAATGTGGAAGAGACGGGAAGTTGAGTGTCGTTGAAGAAGAGGGGATAGTTATCTGGAAGGTTATGTCGAGTAGATAGTTGTAGAAATTGAGTTTTTGAGGCATTGAACAAAACAAGGTTTGTTCTGCCCCAATCAGAAACTAGTGAAAGATCAAAAGTTAAGCGTCCTATAGCATCTCGCCTTGAGTCATTTAATTCTTGTTGGGTTGGGCGTCGGTTGTACGACGTTTATAAGGTACCACAGGAAAGGCTCCTAAGTAAGGTTGGGATTGATGGGAAAGTTCTTCGCTGGATTAGGTCGTGGTTAAGCGATAGGCAACAAAGAGTTACAATTAATGGTTCCAAATCTAAGTGGGGTTTTACAAAGATCTGTTTTGTGGCCATTACTATTCTTAATAAGAACATAAGAAATGAGGAAACTGCAAAAGGCTAGTTAATGACCTACACGAGGCAATTCCTTGTCCCCCACCCTTGGAACAGTATTTAGCCATCCCACCTGTCATCCCTATCCATACTCTCATCCAACCGTCTTTTAAAGCTACCTATTGACTCAGCACTTACTACGTGTCTACCCAGCCCATTCCACTCGTTCACGACTCTGTTAGTGAACCAATATCTACCTATGTCTGTCCTGAATCTAAGTTTTTCTAGTTTGTACCCATTTCCACGTGTCCTATCCTGGCTACTAAATTCTAAAACCTGATCAATGTTTCCCTTATTAATTCCTTTTACCCATTTGAAAACCTCAATCATATCCCCTCTTGCCCTCCTTCTCTCTAAGGAGTGGAGATTAAGACGTTTTAACCGATCTTTGTAGGGTAAATTTCTCAGCCCCTGAATCATCTTGGTCATTCTTCCCTGAACTGCCTCCTAGAATCCTATATCCTTCCTATAATAAGGGGACCAAAACTGAGCTGCATAATCTAGATGGGGTCTAACTAACGCTAAATACAACCTCAGTATGACCTCAGAACTCCTATTTGTCACACACCTACTAATAAATCCCAGTATTTTGTTGGCCCTATTTCTAGCTATAATGCACTGTTCCCTGGGGCGCAAGTCACTGCTTATTTGAACTCCTAAGTCCTAATGTACATCAACAACTTGGTCAGTGGGATTAGTAATTATGTTCGTAAATTCGCTGATGATTATAAGATAGGTAGGATTATTAGATCATAGTCTGACGTAAAGGACTTGCAGGGAGACTTAGGTAGGTTAATCAAGTGGGTGGTCAGGTGGCAGATGGAATATAATCATGACGAGTTGTCACGAAGTGACTTAAGCATAGATGGAGTCATAGTTATTTTTGTGTGTATGCCAGAGTTTTGATGTGTGATGTGGGGAAGTGAGGTGGAGTGAGGTGAAAGGGGGGGGGGAGCGGCTTCAGGAATGTGACCGCGAATGTGACCTTTCCTGACTTCATAGCTCCAAAAACCACATCTTGTAGGGGAAACAGTATTGCCTGACGAGGGTACATATTTTTTTGTTAATTTTGTTAGGTTAAGCTGAGTTTCATAAATATGCTGTAAATTGTTTTGTATAAATTTGAAGAAGGAGATGTGAAACGGTGAATGCAGTGATTATCTCATGCATCGTCTGTGACGCGATGGAGATGAAAAAAAGTGGTATATTACCACTATTATGTTTTATTTTGGAACTGCTATTTTAATTTAAGGTTATTATATTTTTATTGTAATTTTAAGGATAGTTTATATAGCGTTACAACCCGTTCTATACTTTTTAGCTCTAACATTGTTGTTAAGAGAGCGAGCGTGTTGTAATTTCGGCTATATATTTGTATTTTCATCTACTATGTTTTAACGTAAAGATAATGTTGCGTTAGATAAGTTATAGGGTAGATTCTTTTGTATAGGGGTAATTTCACGCCACGGGGCATGGCTAAGCGTGGCGTGGGTCGCGTCCCCCTATTTAAGGCCGGATGACCCACCGCCGACACACAGTATATTCAGGTCACCGAGCAGAGCAGACAGGTTGTGCCGGGGGTCACCGCGTCGGTCCGCGTGGGTGTCCGTAGAACGGTATGTAATAGATATATATATATTCCTGTATGTTAGTGTAGAGATAGGGTGTTGGTGTAGGTATGTGAAGGTGTTTGTTTTAATTGGAGACTGGGAGCGAGTTTAGTGTGGCTTGTCTACCTTGTGTTTTTTTTCGTTACCTGTTGGGAGGTGGGTATTGTTTCATTTTTTGCTTCGCGCATTTAATACCCATTCTCTGATTTATTCCCTTTTGGTAGGGATTGGTTTGGGTAACGTAGGGGAGGTGGATATTGTTTTATTTTCTGCTCAGCGCATTTAATATCCAACCCCTGTTTCTTTTATCTCTTTTAGTAGGGATTATTTTGGTAGCGAGTCTAGTGACTTGGTTCCCGTTTCCTTGTTTCCAATTATTTAGTTTAGTTAGTTAGTTTATTTTATATTTATTTCTTTGTGTGTGTTTGTTTTTGTGTTTGGTTTTTGTGTTGGGTTTTTGAGTTGGTGTTTTAAAGTTTGTGTTTGTGTTTGGTTTATGTGTTGGGTTTTTGTGTTTGTGTTTGGTTTATGTGTTTGGCGTTTATTTGTTTTGTGTTTGTGTTGTAGTGGTTTATTGTAGAATCTCGGGATCTTGTGTATTTTTGTATTTGTTTTAATTAATTACTTTCAATGTAATTAACTACCCTTCTGGTAGACAGATCTCTTTTGAATTAATTTCCGTTGTGTATATTATTATTAACTTGTAAATAAATCTAGTGTAGTTTGTTTACTTGTTTCTTTTTTTAACTTTATTTCTGAAACCCCCCTTAGAACCTGGTAATTAAGTTCCCTCCTCATTCATTTTAAATTAATTGGCCTTTAAAGTGTAACGTCAAGAACGAGAGGAGAAGGAAAAGTTTGTTGTTGGAGTGGGGGCATGACAGAGTGTAAAGTAATGGATGTTGGTAACTTGGTAAAATTTTAACAACAGGTACAACATAAGCAAGGTAACACTGAATTGATCAGAATGTGAAAGAAATTTTGGTGTAAAGGTTAGCTCAGACCTCCGTCCCAGAAAACAATGTATTGAGGCTAGAAATCGGGCTAATAGTGTTAGGATTCATTGCTAGGAGTGTTAAAAGTAGAAGTGCTGATGTTATTCTGAAGTTGTATTCAGCGTTAGTCACACCTCACCTCGACTATGCAGTGCAGTGTGATGCCTCCAATTTAATCTCAAATAGGCCTACTGAATGTACCTTTTTTTTTGTTTTGTTTAGTCTGCCCTTAGATCCTGTATTCCCAAGGGGATACTGCATTATATAAATGTTTTTACTCACATCATTCATACTTTCATACTATATGTTTATATTAATGTTTATATTAGAATTGTTTCTCCAAACTTTCAAATCCTATGCAGTCAACCCCTCCCACAAGACAGTTTTCTATGGAAAGAAATTAATATCATAATCTAATCATTATTAATAGTTATTAACTTGTCAAAATGCTCTCCATAGTCTAATATAATTAACCTACTTAATTATCTTCCCACAAAATTTTGTTAAGAATGACGTAATATTGCACCATGTGATGTGATCCCACGCCCCAGGGCCTGTCCCTGAGAAAAGTCACGTAGACAAAAATGTTCCCTTATATAGTAATCCAGAGATCTGGTTCAATAGATACCTAAATGTCACTTATTTAGCGTCAAAATTAATTTCCTATAAATTGATAACTATTTCACGTCTCAATCATCAATTAATAATAAGATCAAAGGAGGAATATCCTCGAAACCCCCCTTCCCCCCTTCTCATCTCCCGCCTTTTTCCCAGAGAGCGTCACTCGTCGTTCTACATTGATTGTGTTCACAGGTGAGTGACATCGCTCTCGAAATTTCTCAATATTTGTGAAATCCAATACCTCTCGCCATTATTATATAGTCCACAATCTTCCCCAGTAGTCTGACAATACATGTAAACCCCTATTGAGATCTATTATAAGTGGATAATATCAATTTCCTTCTCTTAAAGAAGGACAACGTGGTTTCAAAACCGCATGGTCCCCTATTCCCTACAAAATATTTCATGGTGTACAATATATATTTTTCACGGTAATTTCTATGTTATTGTGACTGTGTATTAACTTCTGAGTTAAGGAAGTGAATTATAGACTCGTCGTTCTACATTGATTGTGTTCACAGGGAAAGAATGCCTCCACGACAGTTACACCAATTTCTCATTTACTTTCTTTTGTTTTTGTAGTTAAATGAACGGCTAGAAAGCCACTGCCAAATTTCCAAGTTAAGCTTTAGGAAACTATGTGTCACGTAAGACGGTCTGATAGACCCAGCCCATGTATTCAGGAATAGGAATCGCGTATTCCTACTTAGTGAGGAAGAATTATACTATGTATGCATAAACAGAAACATTGAGATCATCTTACTTTCGGAGATCCCCTGAGAAAAGGTTCTTTAACTGTTCTCAGGCCCAGTTACAAAATTATAACATTTTTAAGGTGATATTTTTCAGGGAAGGGAGTCAAGGGTATAATGTGTAATGTGTGAAGAGTTTGGTATCTCGAGGTGAGATAAGTATTGCCAACTCTGTATTTATTTTCTTTTTGAGGAAGATAAAGTTATTTCTGCCATGAACCATTAAGTTGTCTGATACTATAACTAAGCCGTGTTCCTAAGACTCAATGATCAGCCTGTGATATTCAAAGTATACATTAAATAAATAACTCAAGTAAAATCTGAGAAAGTGATTCTGTGTTAATACTAACCTCCGTTTGGTGTGGTAATGTTAATAGGGAGGTGCTCAACACTCTTGAAAAAGGATATGAAACAAATCCACGAATCCATGTGCCTTATTGAAACTCAGTCCACTCTACCAAATAACTAAATTGTTAAATCAGTTCCCCCTTTCTTTTCATTGGTCGCCTATATTTCCCTGGTAGTAATTATTTTCTCTTTCGAATATTTTAACTTCCCTTTAGGAAGAAATTAAATTCCCTGAGAATCCCCTAATTCTCATTAAACCTTTGGGGGTGGTGGCAGCTTTCTTTTCTTAATATTCAGGGAAATATCCAACATCAGGGACCATTAATTAATATAATTAATCAAAGTAAATATATTTTTAATTGCCATGAGAGTTCCCCATTCGAAGTTAATTTAATGACAAGGCACCACACTGGTGGTCCTTCAGCAGTGAAGTGAAAGTAAAACAAATTAATTAAATAAAGAATAGAAGAACAACAATTAACAATAATAAATAAATAAAATAACGCCCCCGTCCCCCCCCCCCCCCCCCCCCCGGGCACGACAGCAGCTTGGATCCCCATATTATAGAATGGATATAGGATTGTAGAGTCAGTGCAGAGAAGGATGACCAAAATGATAGAAGGGATTCGTAATTTTAGTTATTAGGAGACTGAAGCTTTTGAAATTGCACTTACTGAAGAGGCGTAGAGAAAAGGGGAGATCTGATTGAAGTATATAAGTGAGGTGAAGGGTCTTAATAAGGGGGATGTAGGAAAGGTTCTTGCGGTCAGTAGTCAGGATATAACAAAAATTAACGGATTCAAACTGGAAAAATGTAGATTTGTAAAAGAGATGTGCAGAAATTGGTTTACAAATCGGGTGGTAGATGATTGGAACAGACTCGGTCAGCAGGTAGTTAGTGCACAGACGATAGGGAGTTTTAAAAGACGACTAGACGGCTTTTATAGATGGGAATGAGAGGTAGATGTAGGTAATAAGGGAGTAACAGGAACTATCTTGTATAGGCCTCCGGGCCGCATATTTCCGAAAACTTCTTCACATTTTCAGCCGCTCCGCCCTCGCCAGCGACGTAGGCAGAATCTGCCTCGTAATTGGCTGGCTTACTCTTGGCTCTCCACGCCACATCACCACCCCCGCCAGGAATAAGAAGGGGAATGGGGACAAAAAAGGGAGAGAAAAATGGGGTAGTGGGTGGGAAGGAGGGTGGAGGGAGGCAGTGCGAGTGCGCGGGAGAGAAAACGGGGGGTGGGGGGGGATGGGCTGCGAGCGGGAGAGAGAGAAGGGGGGAGGGAGTGGGGAGAGAAAGAGGCGGGGCAAGAGTAAGCCAGCCAATCACGAGGCAGAGTCTGCCTACGTCACTGGCGCGGGCGGGGTGGCTGAAAATGTGATGAAGTTTTCGGAAATATGCCTCCGAGGGCCTATTGTAGCTTCCTTATATTCTTATGTTCTTTTCATGCAAGAACACGCTCAGTTTCTCTGATGAGCACAGCAGAAACCAGCTGTCCATGTTTTTACGTGCATAAAAAAAAACAAGTCTGCCTCAGAAAAGATGATGTAGCACATCAAAGAGCCGATAGATTAAAAAAAAAAATTAAATAAAGAACATAAGAACATAAGAAAATAAGGAAGCTACAAAAGGCCCGGAGGCCTGCACTAGGTAGTTCCTGTTAATCCTAATCCCCTTATTACCTACACCCACCTCCCATCCCCATCCATGAAGTGTCTAGTCTTCTATTAAGACTCCCTATTGTCTTTGCACTAACTACCTGCTGACTGAGTCTGTTCCAATCATCTACCACCCTATTTGTAAACCAATTTCTGCCTATTTCTTTATTAAATCTACATTTTCCTAGTTTGAATCCGTTATTTCTTGTTCTATCCTGACTACTGATCGTAAGAACTTTTCCTACATCCCCCTTATTAAAACCCTTCACCCACTTAAATACTTAAATCAGATCTCCCCTTACTCTACTCTTATCTTTATGACTTTTACTATCATGGTTTGTCTTCAGAAAAAGTTGCACCACATTTAAAAACAACAAATTATACACACACACACACACACACACACATACACACACATAGATGAGCGTTGTTGTAGACTATTAATCCAACCTTCCATTGTCAGTACTGCACGGACAAGGACGGCTCTGTGAAGGGTGTTGTGGTGACGAGGACGGCAATGTTGGCTCTCTGCCGCACACTCACCTCGGCCTGCAACTACACCGAGGGGGAAGTGGCCGTCTGTGTACTCGACTTCAAGCGAGAGGTGAGAAAAGTGTCCATGTTGTTACACTTCTTTGTTAGTTGTAACACTTACTTTTGTGACATTGTAATAGTAAGAAGCAGCTAACCTATTCATATTTATGGGGAATAGATGAAATGTTAGGGACAGTGTGTGTTAGTTGTAGTATACAGGGCCTGAGCTACACTCGTGTGGTCCTGTCTCCGTATCTATATTTGTACAGTTTTTCCTTCAGTTGATGTACATTCTTTGCCATTATCACCTCTTCTTTCCTTCAGTCCATTCCAAGTATATATGTGAATGGTGATCTGATAATAAGAGAAGAGCAGCCTTTTCTCAACATTTATTGCTTGTACTGTATGTTAAGAGACAGTATACAAAAACATAAGATACCTGTAGCTGCTCTGGAATCTGTCAATTTCAGAAAGCCATAATAGACATGAGTATGTAAAAGTTTTCCCTTTTTGAAGTTAACCTTGGCTTAGTTACCTTTGAGGAAATGAAGACATGAGACACTTTATCCAATCAGACATATAAATTATTTTTTTTTTTGTATTTTTTGTTTTGATTACTTTTCATTGCACCTCTACAGTGATTAAATGTTAAATCATTACATTGGCAATGCTATAAACAATAGTGCTCATCTATACTGTACACACAACAAAGCTAAGACTCCAAACAAACTGAATGACTTAGTAATAATAATAATAATAATAATAATAATAATACAGCTACAGAAGGGATTCCATATCATTATCTTACTTAGAAAAGCAGAGATCATTATAAATTAAAATTATATATATATATATATATATATATATATATATATATATATATATATATATATATATATATATATATAAATACATACTTTCTCCTTACTTTACATTTTATTATGGATAAAAAGTTTAAAAAATTAATTTGACTAATAAAATAATATAATCAAGTAAAAAGTAAATAATAGTAAAACTAGAATGAATAAAAGTGTGTAATAAGTATGAAGGTGGCGGGGAGAGGCAGGTTGAAATGCTAAATAACCAAGTTGAACTAGATACACACATGCCTTTTATTGTTTAGTTTCCAATGTAAAAAGAATGTACAAGGTTAACGTAACCACCCAGAGGCTCCCTGGGCCAGAGGCTCCCTGGGCCAGTGTCCCGTGCACTCACCACCAGTATTGTCACACCGGCGACACACACGCCACACTCACTCAGCCTCACTCATCTAAAATGCTTACAATTATCAAATGAAAATATGATCTTAATATATTATTCTACTGCAAATTTATATAAAATCTGTATGCTTCTGCAACCCTTTAAGGTGTGCTGTGTCTCAGCTAGGCTATGCTAGATACATTTTCTCCTCGCCCATAAAAATGGTTCCTATCATGCCTCTTCTGTAGTTTTAAAAGTATTCTCCACATCATGTATCCTCAAAGTACATTTTCAATATATTATTCAACACTCAAATGCCTAAAATTAAAATTACTTCCATTACACACAAGTTATGAAAAAGTAGTTTAACACACTTGTCCCGAGCACTAATGCAACACACTTCTGGTGGGTGTGAAGGTTAGCTAAGCGACGCTCGGAGCTTTGAGCTGGACAAAGTTCCTGTTCGCAGAGCTTCCAAGACTATAATAAACATATGTACGGCTATACAAATGTACAGAAATGATAGTGAGCAGATCTTTCAGCGCTTTTGTGCTAGAAATTAGTCACATATTGGCTGAAAAAACTACTCATTTTAGGACTAAATCCAATGGGAATTGGTACAGTAACGTACCCTATGTACAGAGGCCTGAGTCTTAGCCATTACATGACTATATACACACACTGTTTGGCTGTATCAAGTGGCAAACATTTACTCAGGTCAAAAATGACTTGAAATGCATTCATTCTGTCTATACCAATTATATCTAAGCAGCATTATGATCTATTGAATTTTCTATAACCTCACAAACACTATCACAATCTAGCATTAAATGTCTACCAAAGTTCATGACTGAATATATTCAATGAAATATATCACACTACAAATGCAATTCTAAAAGGCTGCTCATGGCACTTGTAAATAATAGAAAACATTTCTTATTTCAAGGTGAAAAAATCAAACAATCTTACATCTGACAACAAATATAAATGTAAAAATTATTGGATATAGTATCCGCGTGTCATACAAAAGTGACGTGTGCTTTATATAGCGTGGATTATTCAAGATGTATGTATGTATGTATGTATGTATGTATGTATGTATATGCTTGATAACCCACAATATCCTTGTGATGCATTGTGTATTTATAGCAAACCTTTCATCCGTTTTTAAAACTCGTTTCAATCACTCGCAGTGAGTCATCATAAAACATAAAATCTCTATTTCCCTGTTTTCCGATTTTCCCGACAATAGGATTCTAGTCCGGGTGATCAACTTGGAGTTGCGTCAATAAAATGAATGTCTTTTTAAGGTGCCGGGCTGAGAACGGCACACTAACTATTTACATGTTGTATGCAACATAGATTGGGTCGAGTTGGTCGGCCAGGAAGCCGTCCCTCAGGTGCATGCGCTGCTTCTCCCCGCGTGAGTTGATGGGCACCACACCCGGGTCCACCACCACAATCACACCAACAATCACCTGGTGCTCCTCCAGGACGGACGAGGTGATCAGCGGCACCAGGTCGAGTGCCTCATACTCGGCCCCGTCCAGCTCCACCACCACCACCAGCAGGTTGGTCCAGTTGAACACCGCACACTCAGAGATCTTCTTGTGGCACCGCATCACCGTCATTTCAATGTCGATGGGGTGGTAGCGCATCCCCCTCAGGATCACCGTCTCGTCCAGCGCGCCAACCACAAACACCGCGTCGTGCAGCTCCCCATCGGCCTGAACAGACTCGGTGCGCCGCAGGAACCCAAGGTAGCCGGTGCGTGCATAGGTTTCCCCCGTGTTGCCGGTCACCAGCTGTGCACTGAAGTGGTCGTTGGATGTTCCGTCGTCGCCGTACACGGTGAAGTATCCACTGGCGTTGTGGTTGCACTGGACCCAGATTTCCCCGAGGTGAGAGTCTGAACACTGACCCTTGGTGTCGGGGTTGGCGATGACCACCTTGACCCCGGGCAGCAGCTTGCCAGACTCCATGATGCATATAGAGTGTGGGGCGCCTCTCTCCACCAGTGTGACCCGGTCGTGGCGGAGGGAACGCAGGTCAACAAACACAGTGGTGGGGTCGGGGGAGGATGCACCCTGCAGACACACGGCCACGTTCACCCGGCACCCAAAGCTCGTTGAAACCGCCCGGGGAGACAGTCCGAGGCCGCTGAACAGTTTGGAGAATGAGTTTGTGAGTTGCACCCTCGGCCGCTCCTCTGCCACCACAACACAGGTTCTGACGCAAGCCAAGTTGACGGCACGCTGCTTGAGGAGGGCGATGGAGGAACCCAAACCTTTAGTGCACAACTCCATCACTCCATAAGAGCAAAAGGTGTCACGCACTTTGTACTGTGAGACAGCAGACAGCCATAAGGAGGGATTCACCTCAACCTGAAACAAAAACAACAGTCACCAATCAGATGAATACTCACTTATGTTGAATAAGTAAACATAATTGCCTTGTGGTGGGGCTGCAAGATCACTAACACATTTTTTCCCTTGCAGATCGTAAAAGGTGACAAAAAGGGACTGAGTCAGGGGTCTGGGAAGCCCCTCCACTGCATTCTCTCCTACGAAACAGGACACAGAGGGAGAAGGGAGAGTAAAGTCTCAGCTGAACACCAAATGCTTTCTTGTCTTCACTTCTTTTTAATGGGAATATAAATCTGATATAATATATAGATAGATTAAGTAGATGATTAAGTAAATAAACTGTATAGGCATTATCATTTTGTTCGAAATAGACACTGTTAAAAGTACAAAATTTACAGTGAATTAATATTTTTCAGAGAACACCACATTCCCCTTAGTGATCACATCCCCTTTCAGCTTAACACAAATCTTGCCCAATAAAGGAAACTGAACACGAGCTGTATGTGTTCCTGAGGTGAGTGGTAGATTGTTGTGTTAGTGTGGGAAATAGCATCAAAATCTGTGTACATGCATTCATAACTGCATTCAATTCAATTCTATCCTACACAAGCCTTTTTAATTGAATCTAATGCTCTCTTTACACTGTGTAGCCATCCTGTTTGTGGTCTCACTCTCAAACTCACAACCTTTAATTATTTCTACATCTATTCCTCTATTCACAGCAACATGTGACTCTAATACTTTAAACATTCTCTCTCCTCAAGGAACTTGCCATCCATTCAACATTATTCATCCTCCTACCATCTACTGTTCTCGTAACACTACATTACTTTGATCTCAATTTCTTTCTTCTACGCACCCTTCCAAACCAGTGTTGGCTCGTGTATAGGCACTGTGGAGCTGCAGCACCACCTATTTCCACTCCATATTATCGATGACATTCAATATAATATGTTGAGTCCTTATTTCTTTAATTCTTTCTTTATACTTGCACATTATATAATCCTTAAGCTTAATGTCAGTAGCCATCCCCTAGTGCAGGGGTCGGGAACCTTTTTGGCTGAGAGAGCCATGAAAGTGAAATATTTTCAAATGTATTTCCGTCAGACCCATGTAATATTTTTTTTAACACTGAATACAACTAAATGCATACTAAATACATACTTTAAAACGACAGCGGAATTATTCATTATTTATCGTGTTAAGAAATTTTAGCTAAGATTTGATCTGTGAGCCAGATGCAGTCATCAAAAGAGCCATTATCTGGCTCGCGAGCCATAGGTTGCCGGCCCCTGCCCTAGTGTATGAAAAAATTTTAAAATCTTTGTATAGAACTGTGCTCTTTACAGTTCCAGCGACACAGTGTTTGGCTGTTGTGTGCATGCGCACATGTCTGAGATAGGAAGATGCATGCTAGGGAGGGAGGGAGAGCACTGTCACTCACACAGTGCTGACCCTGGTGTGCTGATGGAAGGTAGTGTTTCTTTTTGACTCTGTGTGTGTTGTGCTTAAAAACCGTCTAGCATATTCTTGAATGTGATAATTTGGGTTTTTAAGCACAACACACACGGAGTCAAAAAGAAACACTACCTTCCACCAGCACACCCGAGTCAGCACTGTGTGAGTGACAGTGCTCTCCCTCCCTCCTTAGCGTGCAGCTTCCTATCTCAGACATGTGCGCAATGGCTATAAATTTTCTGAAGCAGCACCGCCACTAATTTTAGCTACGAGCCGCCACTGTTCCAAACTCTTCCACCGTCCGTTTCAACCTCTATTCTGAATCAGCCATCCGTGCAAAGTCATTCCCAAACAGCATTTGATTCAGATTCCACCACTCTCTACCATCAATATTCACAACACTGCAGCCTCCACCTATCTACCTTGCATTTACCTCCCTTACAACTCCATCCATGTGAACTTTAAATAATCTACGTGACATTATGCAAACCAGTTGTGCAATTTCTCACTCTAAGACATGCTCTATTTATAGTTCACATATAATATAAACTGTCAATTTCATATCTCTACTCTTGCTAAATCAGTTTCCAAGAAGTTAGGTGTCCTATGGCATCTGCGTCCATTTTTTCTCTCCCTCTCAGCTGCTTGCTCTGTACAGGGCCCTTATCCGCCCATGTATGGAGTATGGCTCTCATGTCTGGGGAGCCTCAACTCATACAGCATTATTAAACAGGGTGGAGTCTGAAGCTTCAAGTCTCATCAACTCTCATCCTCTAACTGACTGTCTTGATTCTCTAAGTCACCGCCGCAATGTTGCATCTTTATCTATCTTCTACCGCTATTTTCATGCTGACTGCTCTTCTGAACTTGCTAACTGCATGCCTCACCCCCCCCCTCCCGTGGCCTCACTGCACAAGACTTTCTACTTCTTCTCATCCTTATTCTGTCCCTCTTTCATCCCTTACACTGGAAAACCCTGGAACTCTCTTCCTTTGTCTGTTTTTCCATCTGTCTATGAGTTAAACTCTTTCCAAAGAGGAGTGTCAACACACCCTTAATGCTAAATTGGACTTCCATCCCCTGCTTCTATTTCTCTCACTATCTTCTTTACAGGGTCTGACGACGAGTGCAATTTTTTCTAATCTATTCTTGATTGCCTTTGGCCAGTAACCTTTTGATGTAAAAAAAACTCCCATTAAAAGGGTTAAATAGGTTATTTTTAAATCCTGCTTGTCGCCAGACCCTGTACAGAGGACCGTAGGAGAAACAGAAGCAAGGGGACATCTAATGATTCCCTTCCGTATAGTAGATGTATAAAATGATTCCCTTTCATAGTATTAATACAATAATTCCCTTGTTAAGTAAAGGAAGCTTGACTGAAAAGAATTAATGTACATACATACTGTACAATCCCAAGGCAGGAGACGCAGCATCAAGCTTTACTTACTACACACAATCCAGTCTTACTTGTGATATCACTTTACAACACTCACCTCACCAGGAGGAATGAGAATGGACTGGTGTCCAGAGTATATGGATGAGAGGACCCACAGTGCCAGGCCCAGACCACAGTAAGGGTCGAGGCAGAGGGCCACCACGCGGGAAGGGTACAGCTCACACGCAACCTGGGAACACACAAAGCAGCAATCACTAAAAATACACAAGGAACCGACCAAATAGTGACCATCTTCAACCGACCAAATAGTGACCACCCTTAACTGACCAAATAGTGACCATCTTCAACTGATCAAATAGTGACCACCTTCAACTGACCAAATAGTGACCACCCTTAACTGACCAAATAGTGACCACCCTCAACTGACCAAATAGTGACCACCTCCAACCGACCAAATAGTGACCACCTTCAACTGACCAAATAGTGACCACCTTCAACCGACCAAATAGTGACCACCTCCAACCGACCAAATAGTGACCACCTCCAACCGACCAAATAGTGACCACCTTCAAATGACCAAATAGTGACCACCTTCAACCGACCAAATAGTGACCACCTCCAACCGACCAAATAGTGACCACCTTCAAATGACCAAATAGTGACCACCTTCAACCGACCAAATAGTGACCACCTTCAACTGACCAAATAGTGACCACCTTCAACTCACCAAATAGTGACCACCTTCAACTGACCAAATACTGACCACCTTCAACTCACCAAATACTGACCACCTTCAACTGACCAAATAGTGACCACCTTCAACTGACCAAATAGTGACCACCTTCAACTGACCAAATAGTGACCACCTTCAACTGACCAAATAGTGACCACCTTCAACTCACCAAATAGTGACCATCCTCAACTGACCAAATAGTGACCACCTTCAACTCACCAAATAGTGACCACCCTCAACTGACCAAATAGTGACCACCTTCAATTCACCAAATAGTGACCACCTTCAACTGACCAAATAGTGACCACCTTCAACTCACCAAATAGTGACCACCTTCAACTGACCAAATAGTGACCACCTTCAACTGACCAAATAGTGACCACCTTCAACTCACCAAATAGTGACCACCTTCAACTGACCAAATAGTGACCACCTTCAACTCACCAAATAGTGACCACCTTCAACTGACCAAATAGTGACCACCTTCAACTCACCAAATAGTGACCACCTTCAACTGACCAAATAGTGACCACCTTCAACTGACCAAATAGTGACCACCTTCAACTCACCAAATAGTGACCACCTTCAACTCACCAAATAGTGACCACCTTCAACTCACCAAATAGTGACCACCTTCAACTCACCAAATAGTGACCACCTTCAACTGATCAAATAGTGACCACCTTCAACTGACCAAATAGTGACCACCTTCAACTCACCAAATAGTGACCACCTTCAACTCACCAAATAGTGACCACCTTCAACTCACCAAATAGTGACCACCTTCAACTCACCAAATAGTGACCACCTTCAACTGACCAAATACTGACCACCCTCAACTCACCAAATAGTGACCACCTTCAACTGACCAAATAGTGACCACCCTCAACTGACCAAATAGTGACCACCTTCAACTGACCAAATAGTGATCACCTTCAACTGACCAAATAGTGACCACCTTCAACTGACCAAATAGTGACCACCTTCAACTCACCAAATAGTGACCACCTTCAACTCACCAAATAGTGACCACCTACAACTGACCAAATAGTGACCACCTTCAACTGACCAAATAGTGACCACCTTCAACTGACCAAATAGTGACCACCTTCAACCGACCAAATAGTGACCACCTTCAACCGACCAAATAGTGCCCACCTTCAACTCACCAAATAAGTGACCACCTTCAACTGACCAAATAGTGACCACCTTCAACTCACCAAATAGTGACCACCCTCAACTGACCAAATAGTGACCACCTTCAACTCACCAAATAGTGACCACCCTCAACTGACCAAATAGTGACCACCTTCAACTCACCAAATAGTGACCACCTTCAACTGACCAAATAGTGACCACCTTCAACTCACCAAATAGTGACCACCTTCAACTCACCAAATAGTGACCACCTTCAACTCACCAAATAGTGACCACCTTCAACTGACCAAATAGTGACCACCTTCAACTGACCAAATAGTGACCACCTTCAACTCACCAAATAATGACCACCTTCAACTCACCAAATAGTGATCACCTTCAACTGACCAAATAGTGACCACCTTCAACTGACCAAATAGTGACCACCTTCAACTCACCAAATAGTGACCACCTTCAACTGACCAAATAGTGACCACCTACAACTGACCAAATAGTGACCACCTTCAACTGACCAAATAGTGACCACCTTCAACTCACCAAATAGTGACCACCTTCAACCGACCAAATAGTGACCACCTTCAACCGACCAAATAGTGCCCACCTTCAACTCACCAAATAGTGACCACCTTCAACTGACCAAATAGTGACCACCTTCAACTCACCAAATAGTGACCACCCTCAACTGACCAAATAGTGACCACCTTCAACTCACCAAATAGTGACCACCCTCAACTGACCAAATAGTGACCACCTTCAACTCACCAAATAGTGACCACCTTCAACTCACCAAATAGTGACCACCTTCAACTCACCAAATAGTGACCACCTTCAACTCACCAAATAGTGACCACCTTCAACTCACCAAATAGTGACCACCTTCAACTCACCAAATAGTGACCACCTTCAACTCACCAAATAGTGACCACCTTCAACTCACCAAATAGTGACCACCTTCAACTCACCAAATAGTGACCACCTTCAACTGACCAAATAGTGACCACCTTCAACTCACCAAATAGTGACCACCTTCAACTGACCAAATAGTGACCACCTTCAACTCACCAAATAGTGACCACCTTCAACTGACCAAATAGTGACCACCTTCAACTCACCAAATAGTGACCACCTTCAACTGACCAAATAGTGACCACCTTCAACTGACCAAATAGTGACCACCTTCAACTCACCAAATAGTGACCACCTTCAACTCACCAAATAGTGACCACCTTCAACTCACCAAATAGTGACCACCTTCAACTCACCAAATAGTGACCACCTTCAACTCAACAAATAGTGACCACCTTCAACTGACCAAATAGTGACCACCTTCAACTGATCAAATAGTGACCACCTTCAACTGACCAAATAGTGACCACCTTCAACTCACCAAATAGTGACCACCTTCAACTCACCAAATAGTGACCACCTTCAACTGACCAAATAGTGACCACCTTCAACTGACCAAATAGTGACCACCTTCAACTGACCAAATAGTGACCACCTTCAACTGACCAAATACTGACCACCCTCAACTCACCAAATAGTGACCACCTTCAACTGACCAAATAGTGACCACCCTCAACTGACCAAATAGTGACCACCTTCAACTGACCAAATAGTGATCACCTTCAACTGACCAAATAGTGACCACCTTCAACTGACCAAATAGTGACCACCTTCAACTCACCAAATAGTGACCACCTTCAACTGACCAAATAGTGACCACCTACAACTGACCAAATAGTGACCACCTTCAACTGACCAAATAGTGACCACCTTCAACTCACCAAATAGTGACCACCTTCAACCGACCAAATAGTGACCACCTTCAACTCACCAAATAGTGACCACCTTCAACTGATCAAATAGTGACCACCTTCAACTGACCAAATAGTAACCACCTTCAACTGACCAAATAGTAACCACCTTCAACCGACCAAATAGTGACCACCTTCAACTGACCAAATAGTGACCACCTTCAACTCACCAAATAGTGACCACCTTCAACTGACCAAAGAGTGACCACCTTCAACTGACCAAATAGTGACCACCTTCAACTGACCAAATAGTGACCACCTTCAACTGACCAAATAGTGACCACCTTCAACTGACCAAATAGTGACCACCTTCAACTGACCAAATAGTGACCACCTTCAACTGACCAAATAGTGACCACCTTCAACTGACCAAATAGTGACCATCTTCAACTGACCAAATAGTGACCATCTTCAACTGACCAAATAGTGACCACCGTCAACTCACCAAATAGTGACCACATTCAACTGACCAAATAGTGACCACCTTCAACCGACCAAATAGTGACCACCATCAACCGACCAAATAGTGACCACCTTCAACTGACCAAATAGTGACCACCTTCAACTGACCAAATAGTGACCACCTTCAACTGACCAAATAGTGACCACCTTCAACTGACCAAATAGTGACCACCTTCAACTGACCAAATAGTGACCACCTTCAACTCACCAAATAGTGACCACCTTCAACTGACCAAATAGTGACCACCTTCAACCGACCAAATAGTGACCACCTTCAACTGACCAAATAGTGACCACCCTCAACTCACCAAATAGTGACCACCTTCAACTCACCAAATAGTGACCACCTTCAACTCACCAAATAGTGACCACCTTCAACTCACCAAATAGTGACCACCTTCAACTCACCAAATAGTGACCACCTTCAACTCACCAAATAGTGACCATCTTCAACTGACCAAATAGTGACCACCTTCAACTCACCAAATAGTGACCACCTTCAACTGACCAAATAGTGACCACCTTCAACTGACCAAATAGTGACCACCTTCAACTGACCAAATAGTGACCACCTTCAACCGACCAAATAGTGACCACCTTCAACTCACCAAATAGTGACCACCTTCAACTGACCAAATAGTGACCACCTTCAACTGACCAAATAGTGACCACCTTCAACTGACCAAATAGTGACCACCTTCAACCGACCAAATAGTGACCACCTTCAACCGACCAAATAGTGACCACCCTCAACTGACCAAATAGTGACCACCTTCAACTGACCAAATAGTGACCACCTTCAACTCACCAAATAGTGACCACCTTCAACTGACCAAATAGTGACCACCTTCAACTCACCAAATAGTGACCACCTTCAACTGATCAAATAGTGACCACCTTCAACTCACCAAATAGTGACCACCTTCAACTGACCAAATAGTGACCACCCTCAACTGACCAAATAGTGACCACCCTCAACTGACCAAATAGTGACCACCCTCAACTGACCAAATAGTGACCACCTTCAACTGACCAAATAGTGACCACCTTCAACTCACCAAATAGTGACCACCTTCAACTCACCAAATAGTGACCACCTTCAACTGACCAAATAGTGACCACCTTCAACTGACCAAATAGTGACCACCTTCAACTGACCAAATACTGACCACCTTCAACTGACCAAATAGTGACCACCCTCAACTGACCAAATAGTGACCACCTTCAACTGACCAAATAGTGACCACCTTCAACTGACCAAATAGTGACCACCTTCAACTGACCAAATAGTGACCACCTTCAACTGACCAAATAGTGACCACCCTCAACTGACCAAATAGTGACCACCCTCAACTGACCAAATAGTGACCACCTTCAACTGACCAAATAGTGACCACCTTCAGCCGACCAAATAGTGACCACCTTCAACTCACCAAATAGTGACCACCGTCAACTCACCAAATAGTGACCACCGTCAACTCACCAAATAGTGACCACCTTCAACTGACCAAATAGTGACCACCGTCAACTCACCAAATAGTGACCACCTTCAACTGACCAAATAGTGACCACCTTCAACTCACCAAATAGTGACCACCTTCAACTCACCAAATAGTGACCACCTTCAACTCACCAAATAGTGACCACCTTCAACTCACCAAATAGTGACCACCTTCAACTCACCAAATAGTGACCACCTTCAACTCACCAAATAGTGACCACCTTCAACTCACCAAATAGTGACATCACGCTATATATCACCATTGTATGAGCCTCACCAATGGCCGCCTTCCTTGTGACCTGCGATGTGTATCATCACCTGAGAACCAGTTGTATCCACAGTGTGGTTCGTGAAGGTTGTTTGGTCACCAGAGTTCATTAAACCTTCAACTTGTCTGTTTCCTGGACTATAATATTACTCAGGTCCTGAATTGTAATGCTTATTGAACTACCACTCCAAACAGACACTTTCCATCATCAAACATAAGGATTAATGAATACAGAAGATTAAACACCATTAATACTTGACTGATAGCGCTAACAACAATGCATTCACGTGGTGCAGGTATCAACACCAACCTTCATACTGAGACAGAGGGAAGTAGCAGCGCCGTGAGACATCTTGATCCCGGCCAGCATCCCCGTGGTGGACACACTGAAGTCCAGGTAAGCAATCATTTCCGGCGTCGGTGCTTTGTATATGGAAGGTAGACGCTTCTTAGGAAGGTCATCGGTGTCAAGGATTGGAGGCCACTTCTTCCCACTGTCAAACTTCTCTTCCTGTAATGCAAAATTTGATGTCACAAGGTATTAAAAGTAAAAAAAAGGTTTAAAAAATGTAACAAAATATCCAGCTTTCCTTTTTGTACTGTATTGTATTTATTGTCTATTTATCTATATACCAAGCTGTTATCTCACTAAGGAAGAGTAGTCAAGACAAGACACACACACACACACACTTCTCTACACCCAAACACTGTGCATTGTCAGTGTCGCGAAGGGTCTGAGGGCGAGTGTCATAGCACTGCTACTTCATAGTCAACCTGCTGTCCTCCCTCTCCCTCCCCACACTTCATAGTACTTATTATAACAAGCATCAAAGTTTCGTAAATACTCAACTCTGAACTTGAAACATTGTTACCAGCTTGGTTTGATATTTTAAATTCGGTATCAAATTCTTGCTCACCTTACCATACCTCTAACCTAATGCAATGTCTGTTTCTCTCTCTCTCTCTTCCTAGGCTTCCACAGGATGTCCCCCCACAGGATGTTAATGAACCACAGAGACTCACCGATCTCTCTCTCTCTCTCTCTCTCTCTCTCTCTCTCTCTCTCTCTCTCTCTCTCTCTCTCTCTCTCTCTCTCTCTCTCTCTCTCTCT
>JAXIVD010003236.1:23895-38895 GCA_036785275.1 Cancer borealis
AGGACAGCAGGTTGACTATGAAGTAGCAGTGCTATGACACTCGCCCTCAGACCCTTCGCGACACTGACAATGCACAGTGTTTGGGTGTAGAGAAGTGTGTGTGTGTGTGTGTCTTGTCTTGACTACTCTTCCTTAGTGAGATAACAGCTTGGTATATAGATAAATAGACAATAAATACAATACAGTACAAAAAGGAAAGCTGGATATTTTGTTACATTTTTTAAACCTTTTTTTTACTTTTAATACCTTGTGACATCAAATTTTGCATTACAGGAAGAGAAGTTTGACAGTGGGAAGAAGTGGCCTCCAATCCTTGACACCGATGACCTTCCTAAGAAGCGTCTACCTTCCATATACAAAGCACCGACGCCGGAAATGATTGCTTACCTGGACTTCAGTGTGTCCACCACGGGGATGCTGGCCGGGATCAAGATGTCTCACGGCGCTGCTACTTCCCTCTGTCTCAGTATGAAGGTTGGTGTTGATACCTGCACCACGTGAATGCATTGTTGTTAGCTCTATCAGTCAAGTATTAATGGTGTTTAATCTTCTGTATTCATTAATCCTTATGTTTGATGATGGAAAGTGTCTGTTTGGAGTGGTAGTTCAATAAGCATTACAATTCAGGACCTGAGTAATATTATAGTCCAGGAAACAGACAAGTTGAAGGTTTAATGAACTCTGGTGACCAAACAACCTTCACGAACCACACTGTGGATACAACTGGTTCTCAGGTGATGATACACATCGCAGGTCACAAGGAAGGAGGCCATTGGTGAGGCTCATACAATGGTGATATATAGCGTGATGTCACTATTTGGTGAGTTGAAGGTGGTCACTATTTGGTCAGTTGAAGGTGGTCACTATTTGGTGAGTTGAAGGTGGTCACTATTTGGTGAGTTGAAGGTGGTCACTATTTGGTGAGTTGAAGGTGGTCACTATTTGGTGAGTTGAAGGTGGTCACTATTTGGTCAGTTGAAGGTGGTCACTATTTGGTGAGTTGACGGTGGTCACTATTTGGTCAGTTGAAGGTGGTCACTATTTGGTGAGTTGACGGTGGTCACTATTTGGTCAGTTGAAGGTGGTCACTATTTGGTCAGTTGAAGGTGGTCACTATTTGGTGAGTTGAAGGTGGTCACTATTTGGTGAGTTGAAGGTGGTCACTATTTGGTCAGTTGAAGGTGGTCACTATTTGGTGAGTTGACGGTGGTCACTATTTGGTCAGTTGAAGGTGGTCACTATTTGGTGAGTTGAAGGTGGTCACTATTTGGTCGGCTGAAGGTGGTCACTATTTGGTCGGCTGAAGGTGGTCACTATTTGGTCAGTTGAAGGTGGTCACTATTTGGTCAGTTGAGGGTGGTCACTATTTGGTCAGTTGAGGGTGGTCACTATTTGGTCAGTTGAAGGTGGTCACTATTTGGTCAGTTGAAGGTGGTCACTATTTGGTCAGTTGAAGGTGGTCACTATTTGGTCAGTTGAAGGTGGTCACTATTTGGTCAGTTGAGGGTGGTCACTATTTGGTCAGTTGAAGGTGGTCAGTATTTGGTCAGTTGAAGGTGGTCACTATTTGGTCAGTTGAAGGTGGTCACTATTTGGTCAGTTGAAGGTGGTCACTATTTGGTCAGTTGAAGGTGGTCACTATTTGGTGAGTTGAAGGTGGTCACTATTTGGTCAGTTGAAGGTGGTCACTATTTGGTCAGTTGAGGGTGGTCACTATTTGGTCAGTTGAGGGTGGTCACTATTTGGTCAGTTGAGGGTGGTCACTATTTGGTCAGTTGAAGGTGGTCACTATTTGGTGAGTTGAAGGTGGTCACTATTTGATCAGTTGAAGGTGGTCACTATTTGGTGAGTTGAAGGTGGTCACTATTTGGTCAGTTGAAGGTGGTCACTATTTGGTCAGTTGAAGGTGGTCACTATTTGGTCAGTTGAAGGTGGTCACTATTTGGTCAGTTGAGGGTGGTCACTATTTGGTCGGTTGAAGGTGGTCACTATTTGGTCGGTTGAAGGTGGTCACTATTTGGTCAGTTGAAGGTGGTCACTATTTGGTCAGTTGAAGGTGGTCACTATTTGGTCAGTTGAAGGTGGTCACTATTTGGTGAGTTGAAGGTGGTCACTATTTGGTCGGTTGAAGGTGGTCACTATTTGGTCAGTTGAAGGTGGTCACTATTTGGTCAGTTGAAGGTGGTCACTATTTGGTCAGTTGAAGGTGGTCACTATTTGGTCAGTTGAAGATGGTCACTATTTGGTGAGTTGAAGGTGGTCACTATTTGGTCAGTTGAAGATGGTCACTATTTGGTGAGTTGAAGGTGGTCACTATTTGGTGAGTTGAAGGTGGTCACTATTTGGTGAGTTGAAGGTGGTCACTATTTGGTGAGTTGAAGGTGGTCACTATTTGGTGAGTTGAGGGTGGTCACTATTTGGTCAGTTGAAGGTGGTCACTATTTGGTCGGTTGAAGGTGGTCACTATTTGGTCAGTTGAAGGTGGTCACTATTTGGTCAGTTGAAGGTGGTCACTATTTGGTGAGTTGAAGGTGGTCACTATTTGGTGAGTTGAAGGTGGTCACTATTTGGTCAGTTGAAGGTGGTCACTATTTGGTCAGTTGAAGGTGGTCACTATTTGGTCAGTTGAAGGTGGTCACTATTTGGTCAGTTGAAGGTGGTCACTATTTGGTCAGTTGATGGTGGTCACTATTTGGTCGGTTGAAGGTGGTCACTATTTGGTCAGTTGAAGGTGGTCACTATTTGGTGAGTTGACGGTGGTCACTATTTGGTCAGTTGAAGATGGTCACTATTTGGTCAGTTGAAGGTGGTCACTATTTGGTCAGTTGAAGGTGGTCACTATTTGGTGAGTTGAAGGTGGTCACTATTTGGTCAGTTGAAGGTGGTCACTATTTGGTCAGTTGAAGGTGGTCACTATTTGGTGAGTTGAAGGTGGTCACTATTTGGTCAGTTGAAGGTGGTCACTATTTGGTGAGTTGAAGGTGGTCACTATTTGGTCGGTTGAAGGTGGTCACTATTTGGTCGGTTGAAGGTGGTCACTATTTGGTGAGTTGAAGGTGGTCACTATTTGGTCAGTTGAAGGTGGTCACTATTTGGTCAGTTGTAGGTGGTCACTATTTGGTCAGTTGAAGGTGGTCACTATTTGGTGAGTTGAAGGTGGTCACTATTTGGTCAGTTGAAGGTGGTCACTATTTGGTCAGTTGAAGGTGATCACTATTTGGTCAGTTGAAGGTGGTCACTATTTGGTCAGTTGAGGGTGGTCACTATTTGGTCAGTTGAAGGTGGTCACTATTTGGTGAGTTGAGGGTGGTCAGTATTTGGTCAGTTGAAGGTGGTCACTATTTGGTGAGTTGAAGGTGGTCACTATTTGGTCAGTTGAAGGTGGTCACTATTTGGTCAGTTGAAGGTGGTCACTATTTGGTGAGTTGAAGGTGGTCACTATTTGGTCAGTTGAAGGTGGTCACTATTTGATCAGCTGAAGGTGGTCACTATTTGGTCAGTTGAAGGTGGTCAGTATTTGGTCAGTTGAGGGTGGTCACTATTTGGTGAGTTGAAGGTGGTCACTATTTGGTCAGTTGAAGGTGGTCACTATTTGGTCAGTTGAAGGTGGTCACTATTTGGTCAGTTGAAGGTGGTCACTATTTGGTCAGTTGAAGGTGGTCAGTATTTGGTGAGTTGAAGGTGGTCACTATTTGGTCAGTTGAAGGTGGTCACTATTTGGTCAGTTGAAGGTGGTCACTATTTGGTCGGTTGAAGGTGGTCACTATTTGGTCATTTGAAGGTGGTCACTATTTGGTCGGTTGGAGGTGGTCACTATTTGGTCGGTTGAAGGTGGTCACTATTTGGTCAGTTGAAGGTGGTCACTATTTGGTCGGTTGGAGGTGGTCACTATTTGGTCAGTTGAGGGTGGTCACTATTTGGTCAGTTAAGGGTGGTCACTATTTGGTCAGTTGAAGGTGGTCACTATTTGATCAGTTGAAGATGGTCACTATTTGGTCAGTTAAGGGTGGTCACTATTTGGTCGGTTGAAGATGGTCACTATTTGGTCGGTTCCTTGTGTATTTTTAGTGATTGCTGCTTTGTGTGTTCCCAGGTTGCGTGTGAGCTGTACCCTTCCTGCGTGGTGGCCCTCTGCCTCGACCCTTACTGTGGTCTGGGCCTGGCACTGTGGGTCCTCTCATCCATATACTCTGGACACCAGTCCATTCTCATTCCTCCTGGTGAGGTGAGTGTTGTAAAGTGATATCACAAGTAAGACTGGATTGTGTGTAGTAAGTAAAGCTTGATGCTGCGTCTCCTGCCTTGGGATTGTACAGTATGTATGTACATTAGTTCTTTTCAGTCAAGCTTCCTTTACTTAACAAGGGAATTATTGTATTAATACTATGAAAGGGAATCATTTTATACATCTACTATACGGAAGGGAATCATTAGATGTCCCCTTGCTTCTGTTTCTCCTACGGTCCTCTGTACAGGGTCTGGCGACAAGCAGGATTTAAAAATAACCTATTTAACCCTTTTAATGGGAGTTTTTTTTACATCAAAAGGTTACTGGCCAAAGGCAATCAAGAATAGATTAGAAAAAATTGCACTCGTCGTCAGACCCTGTAAAGAAGATAGTGAGAGAAATAGAAGCAGGGGATGGAAGTCCAATTTAGCATTAAGGGTGTGTTGACACTCCTCTTTGGAAAGAGTTTAACTCATAGACAGATGGAAAAACAGACAAAGGAAGAGAGTTCCAGGGTTTTCCAGTGTAAGGGATGAAAGAGGGACAGAATAAGGATGAGAAGAAGTAGAAAGTCTTGTGCAGTGAGGCCACGGGAGGGGGGGGGTGAGGCATGCAGTTAGCAAGTTCAGAAGAGCAGTCAGCATGAAAATAGCGGTAGAAGATAGATAAAGATGCAACATTGCGGCGGTGACTTAGAGAATCAAGACAGTCAGTTAGAGGATGAGAGTTGATGAGACTTGAAGCTTCAGACTCCACCCTGTTTAATAATGCTGTATGAGTTGAGGCTCCCCAGACATGAGAGCCATACTCCATACATGGGCGGATAAGGCCCCTGTACAGAGCAAGCAGCTGAGAGGGAGAGAAAAAATGGACGCAGATGCCATAGGACACCTAACTTCTTGGAAACTGATTTAGCAAGAGTAGAGATATGAAATTGACAGTTTATATTATATGTGAACTATAAATAGAGCATGTCTTAGAGTGAGAAATTGCACAACTGGTTTGCATAATGTCACGTAGATTATTTAAAGTTCACATGGATGGAGTTGTAAGGGAGGTAAATGCAAGGTAGATAGGTGGAGGCTGCAGTGTTGTGAATATTGATGGTAGAGAGTGGTGGAATCTGAATCAAATGCTGTTTGGGAATGACTTTGCACGGATGGCTGATTCAGAATAGAGGTTGAAACGGACGGTGGAAGAGTTTGGAACAGTGGCGGCTCGTAGCTAAAATTAGTGGCGGTGCTGCTTCAGAAAATTTATAGCCATTGCGCACATGTCTGAGATAGGAAGCTGCACGCTAAGGAGGGAGGGAGAGCACTGTCACTCACACAGTGCTGACTCGGGTGTGCTGGTGGAAGGTAGTGTTTCTTTTTGACTCCGTGTGTGTTGTGCTTAAAAACCCAAATTATCACATTCAAGAATATGCTAGACGGTTTTTAAGCACAACACACACAGAGTCAAAAAGAAACACTACCTTCCATCAGCACACCAGGGTCAGCACTGTGTGAGTGACAGTGCTCTCCCTCCCTCCCTAGCATGCATCTTCCTATCTCAGACATGTGCGCATGCACACAACAGCCAAACACTGTGTCGCTGGAACTGTAAAGAGCACAGTTCTATACAAAGATTTTTTAATTTTTTCATACACTAAGGCAGGGGCCGGCAACCTATGGCTCGCGAGCCAGATAATGGCTCTTTTGATGACTGCATCTGGCTCACAGATCAAATCTTAGCTAAAATTTCTTAACACGATAAATAATGAATAATTCCGCTGTCGTTTTAAAGTATGTATTTAGTATGCATTTAGTTGTATTCAGTGTTAAAAAAAATATTACATGGGTCTGACGGAAATACATTTGAAAATATTTCACTTTCATGGCTCTCTCAGCTAAAAAGGTTCCCGACCCCTGCACTAGGGGATGGCTACTGACATTAAGCTTAAGGATTATATAATGTGCAAGTATAAAGAAAGAATTAAAGAAATAAGGACTCAACATATTATATTGAATGTTATCGATAATATGGAGTGGAAATAGGTGGTGCTGCAGCTCCACAGTGCCTATACACGAGCCAACACTGGTTTGGAAGGGTGCGTAGAAGAAAGAAATTGAGATCAAAGTAATGTAGTGTTACGAGAACAGTAGATGGTAGGAGGATGAATAATGTTGAATGGATGGCAAGTTCCTTGAGGAGAGAGAATGTTTAAAGTATTAGAGTCACATGTTGCTGTGAATAGAGGAATAGATGTAGAAATAATTAAAGGTTGTGAGTTTGAGAGTGAGACCACAAACAGGATGGCTACACAGTGTAAAGAGAGCATTAGATTCAATTAAAAAGGCTTGTGTAGGATAGAATTGAATTGAATGCAGTTATGAATGCATGTACACAGATTTTGATGCTATTTCCCACACTAACACAACAATCTACCACTCACCTCAGGAACACATACAGCTCGTGTTCAGTTTCCTTTATTGGGCAAGATTTGTGTTAAGCTGAAAGGGGATGTGATCACTAAGGGGAATGTGGTGTTCTCTGAAAAATATTAATTCACTGTAAATTTTGTACTTTTAACAGTGTCTATTTCGAACAAAATGATAATGCCTATACAGTTTATTTACTTAATCATCTACTTAATCTATCTATATATTATATCAGATTTATATTCCCATTAAAAAGAAGTGAAGACAAGAAAGCATTTGGTGTTCAGCTGAGACTTTACTCTCCCTTCTCCCTCTGTGTCCTGTTTCGTAGGAGAGAATGCAGTGGAGGGGCTTCCCAGACCCCTGACTCAGTCCCTTTTTGTCACCTTTTACGATCTGCAAGGGAAAAAATGTGTTAGTGATCTTGCAGCCCCACCACAAGGCAATTATGTTTACTTATTCAACATAAGTGAGTATTCATCTGATTGGTGACTGTTGTTTTTGTTTCAGGTTGAGGTGAATCCCTCCTTATGGCTGTCTGCTGTCTTACAGTACAAAGTGCGTGACACCTTTTGCTCTTATGGAGTGATGGAGTTGTGCACTAAAGGTTTGGGTTCCTCCATCGCCCTCCTCAAGCAGCGTGCCGTCAACTTGGCTTGCGTCAGAACCTGTGTTGTGGTGGCAGAGGAGCGGCCGAGGGTGCAACTCACAAACTCATTCTCCAAACTGTTCAGCGGCCTCGGACTGTCTCCCCGGGCGGTTTCAACGAGCTTTGGGTGCCGGGTGAACGTGGCCGTGTGTCTGCAGGGTGCATCCTCCCCCGACCCCACCACTGTGTTTGTTGACCTGCGTTCCCTCCGCCACGACCGGGTCACACTGGTGGAGAGAGGCGCCCCACACTCTATATGCATCATGGAGTCTGGCAAGCTGCTGCCCGGGGTCAAGGTGGTCATCGCCAACCCCGACACCAAGGGTCAGTGTTCAGACTCTCACCTCGGGGAAATCTGGGTCCAGTGCAACCACAACGCCAGCGGATACTTCACCGTGTACGGCGACGACGGAACATCCAACGACCACTTCAGTGCACAGCTGGTGACCGGCAACACGGGGGAAACCTATGCACGCACCGGCTACCTCGGGTTCCTGCGGCGCACCGAGTCTGTTCAGGCCGATGGGGAGCTGCACGACGCGGTGTTTGTGGTTGGCGCGCTGGACGAGACGGTGATCCTGAGGGGGATGCGCTACCACCCCATCGACATTGAAATGACGGTGATGCGGTGCCACAAGAAGATCTCTGAGTGTGCGGTGTTCAACTGGACCAACCTGCTGGTGGTGGTGGTGGAGCTGGACGGGGCCGAGTATGAGGCACTCGACCTGGTGCCGCTGATCACCTCGTCCGTCCTGGAGGAGCACCAGGTGATTGTTGGTGTGATTGTGGTGGTGGACCCGGGTGTGGTGCCCATCAACTCACGCGGGGAGAAGCAGCGCATGCACCTGAGGGACGGCTTCCTGGCCGACCAACTCGACCCAATCTATGTTGCATACAACATGTAAATAGTTAGTGTGCCGTTCTCAGCCCGGCACCTTAAAAAGACATTCATTTTATTGACGCAACTCCAAGTTGATCACCCGGACTAGAATCCTATTGTCGGGAAAATCGGAAAACAGGGAAATAGAGATTTTATGTTTTATGATGACTCACTGCGAGTGATTGAAACGAGTTTTAAAAACGGATGAAAGGTTTGCTATAAATACACAATGCATCACAAGGATATTGTGGGTTATCAAGCATATACATACATACATACATACATACATACATACATCTTGAATAATCCACGCTATATAAAGCACACGTCACTTTTGTATGACACGCGGATACTATATCCAATAATTTTTACATTTATATTTGTTGTCAGATGTAAGATTGTTTGATTTTTTCACCTTGAAATAAGAAATGTTTTCTATTATTTACAAGTGCCATGAGCAGCCTTTTAGAATTGCATTTGTAGTGTGATATATTTCATTGAATATATTCAGTCATGAACTTTGGTAGACATTTAATGCTAGATTGTGATAGTGTTTGTGAGGTTATAGAAAATTCAATAGATTTAATAATGCTGCTTAGATATAATTGGTATAGACAGAATGAATGCATTTCAAGTCATTTTTGACCTGAGTAAATGTTTGCCACTTGATACAGCCAAACAGTGTGTGTATATAGTCATGTAATGGCTAAGACTCAGGCCTCTGTACATAGGGTACGTTACTGTACCAATTCCCATTGGATTTAGTCCTAAAATGAGTAGTTTTTTCAGCCAATATGTGACTAATTTCTAGCACAAAAGCGCTGAAAGATCTGCTCACTATCATTTCTGTACATTTGTATAGCCGTACATATGTTTATTATAGTCTTGGAAGCTCTGCGAACAGGAACTTTGTCCAGCTCAAAGCTCCGAGCGTCGCTTAGCTAACCTTCACACCCACCAGAAGTGTGTTGCATTAGTGCTCGGGACAAGTGTGTTAAACTACTTTTTCATAACTTGTGTGTAATGGAAGTAATTTTAATTTTAGGCATTTGAGTGTTGAATAATATATTGAAAATGTACTTTGAGGATACATGATGTGGAGAATACTTTTAAAACTACAGAAGAGGCATGATAGGAACCATTTTTATGGGCGAGGAGAAAATGTATCTAGCATAGCCTAGCTGAAACACAGCACACCTTAAAGGGTTGCAGAAGCATACAGATTTTATATAAATTTGCAGTAGAATAATATATTAAGATCATATTTTCATTTGATAATTGTAAGCATTTTAGATGAGTGAGGCTGAGTGAGTGTGGCGTGTGTGTCGCCGGTGTGACAATACTGGTGGTGAGTGCACGGGACACTGGCCCAGGGAGCCTCTGGCCCAGGGAGCCTCTGGGTGGTTACGTTAACCTTGTACATTCTTTTTACATTGGAAACTAAACAATAAAAGGCATGTGTGTATCTAGTTCAACTTGGTTATTTAGCATTTCAACCTGCCTCTCCCCGCCACCTTCATACTTATTACACACTTTTATTCATTCTAGTTTTACTATTATTTACTTTTTACTTGATTATATTATTTTATTAGTCAAATTAATTTTTTAAACTTTTTATCCATAATAAAATGTAAAGTAAGGAGAAAGTATGTATTATATATATATATATATATATATATATATATATATATATATATATATATATATATATATATATATATATATATATATATAATTTTGATTTATAATGATCTCTGCTTTTCTAAGTAAGATAATGATATGGAATCCCTTCTGTAGCTGTATTATTATTATTATTATTATTATTATTATTACTAAGTCATTCAGTTTGTTTGGAGTCTTAGCTTTGTTGTGTGTACAGTATAGATGAGCACTATTGTTTATAGCATTGCCAATGTAATGATTTAACATTTAATCACTGTAGAGGTGCAATGAAAAGTAATCAAAACAAAAAATACAAAAAAAAAAAAAATGTATATGTCTGATTGGATAAAGTGTCTCATGTTTTCATTTCCTCAAAGGTAACTAAGCCAAGGTTAACTTCAAAAAGGGAAAACTTTTACATACTCATGTCTATTATGGCTTTCTGAAATTGACAGATTCCAGAGCAGCTACAGGTATCTTATGTTTTTGTATACTGTCTCTTAACATACAGTACAAGCAATAAATGTTGAGAAAAGGCTGCTCTTCTCTTATTATCAGATCACCATTCACATATATACTTGGAATGGACTGAAGGAAAGAAGAGGTGATAATGGCAAAGAATGTACATCAACTGAAGGAAAAACTGTACAAATATAGATACGGAGACAGGACCACACGAGTGTAGCTCAGGCCCTGTATACTACAACTAACACACACTGTCCCTAACATTTCATCTATTCCCCATAAATATGAATAGATTAGCTGCTTCTTACTATTACAATGTCACAAAAGTAAGTGTTACAACTAACAAAGAAGTGTAACAACATGGACACTTTTCTCACCTCTCGCTTGAAGTCGAGTACACAGACGGCCACTTCCCCCTCGGTGTAGTTGCAGGCCGAGGTGAGTGTGCGGCAGAGAGCCAACATTGCCGTCCTCGTCACCACAACACCCTTCACAGAGCCGTCCTTGTCCGTGCAGTACTGACAATGGAAGGTTGGATTAATAGTCTACAACAACGCTCATCTATGTGTGTGTATGTGTGTGTGTGTGTGTGTGTGTATAATTTGTTGTTTTTAAATGTGGTGCAACTTTTTCTGAAGACAAACCATGATAGTAAAAGTCATAAAGATAAGAGTAGAGTAAGGGGAGATCTGATTTAAGTATTTAAGTGGGTGAAGGGTTTTAATAAGGGGGATGTAGGAAAAGTTCTTACGATCAGTAGTCAGGATAGAACAAGAAATAACGGATTCAAACTAGGAAAATGTAGATTTAATAAAGAAATAGGCAGAAATTGGTTTACAAATAGGGTGGTAGATGATTGGAACAGACTCAGTCAGCAGGTAGTTAGTGCAAAGACAATAGGGAGTCTTAATAGAAGACTAGACACTTCATGGATGGGGATGGGAGGTGGGTGTAGGTAATAAGGGGATTAGGATTAACAGGAACTACCTAGTGCAGGCCTCCGGGCCTTTTGTAGCTTCCTTATTTTCTTATGTTCTTATGTTCTTTATTTAATTTTTTTTTTTAATCTATCGGCTCTTTGATGTGCTACATCATCTTTTCTGAGGCAGACTTGTTTTTTTTTATGCACGTAAAAACATGGACAGCTGGTTTCTGCTGTGCTCATCAGAGAAACTGAGCGTGTTCTTGCATGAAAAGAACATAAGAATATAAGGAAGCTACAATAGGCCCTCGGAGGCATATTTCCGAAAACTTCATCACATTTTCAGCCACCCCGCCCGCGCCAGTGACGTAGGCAGACTCTGCCTCGTGATTGGCTGGCTTACTCTTGCCCCGCCTCTTTCTCTCCCCACTCCCTCCCCCCTTCTCTCTCTCCCGCTCGCAGCCCATCCCCCCCCACCCCCCGTTTTCTCTCCCGCGCACTCGCACTGCCTCCCTCCACCCTCCTTCCCACCCACTACCCCATTTTTCTCTCCCTTTTTTGTCCCTCTTCCCCCTCTTGCCCATTCCCCTTCTTATTCCTGGCGGGGGTGGTGATGTGGCGTGGAGAGCCAAGAGTAAGCCAGCCAATTACGAGGCAGATTCTGCCTACGTCGCTGGCGAGGGCGGAGCGGCTGAAAATGTGAAGAAGTTTTCGGAAATATGCGGCCCGGAGGCCTACACAAGATAGTTCCTGTTACTCCCTTATTACCTACATCTACCTCTCATTCCCATCTATAAAAGCCGTCTAGTCGTCTTTTAAAACTCCCTATCGTCTGTGCACTAACTACCTGCTGACCGAGTCTGTTCCAATCATCTACCACCCGATTTGTAAACCAATTTCTGCACATCTCTTTTACAAATCTACATTTTTCCAGTTTGAATCCGTTAATTTTTGTTATATCCTGACTACTGACCGCAAGAACCTTTCCTACATCCCCCTTATTAAGACCCTTCACCTCACTTATATACTTCAATCAGATCTCCCCTTTTCTCTACGCCTCTTCAGTAAGTGCAATTTCAAAAGCTTCAGTCTCCTAATAACTAAAATTACGAATCCCTTCTATCATTTTGGTCATCCTTCTCTGCACTGACTCTACAATCCTATATCCATTCTATAATATGGGGATCCAAGCTGCACTGCATAGTCGAGGTGAGGTGTGACTAACGCTGAATACAACTTCAGAATAACATCAGCACTTCTACTTTTAACACTCCTAGCAATGAATCCTAACACTATTAGCCCGATTTCTAGCCTCAATACATTGTTTTCTGGGACGGAGGTCTGAGCTAACCTTTACACCAAAATTTCTTTCACATTCTGATCAATTCAGTGTTACCTTGCTTATGTTGTACCTGTTGTTAAAATTTTACCAAGTTACCAACATCCATTACTTTACACTCGTCATGATTATATTCCATCTGCCACCTGACCACCCACTTGATTAACCTACCTAAGTCTCCCTGCAAGTCCTTTACGTCAGACTATGATCTAATAATCCTACCTATCTTATAATCATCAGCGAATTTACGAACATAATTACTAATCCCACTGACCAAGTTGTTGATGTACATTAGGACTTAGGAGTTCAAATAAGCAGTGACTTGCGCCCCAGGGAACAGTGCATTATAGCTAGAAATAGGGCCAACAAAATACTGGGATTTATTAGTAGGTGTGTGACAAATAGGAGTTCTGAGGTCATACTGAGGTTGTATTTAGCGTTAGTTAGACCCCATCTAGATTATGCAGCTCAATTTTGGTCCCCTTATTATAGGAAGGATATAGGATCCTTGGAGGCAGTTCAGGGAAGAATGACCAAGATGATTCAGGGGCTGAGAAATTTACCCTACAAAGATCGGTTAAAACGTCTTAATCTCCACTCCTTAGAGAGAAGGAGGGCAAGAGGGGATATGATTGAGGTTTTCAAATGGGTAAAAGGAATTAATAAGGGAAACATTGATCAGGTTTTAGAATTTAGTAGCCAGGATAGGACACGTGGAAATGGGTACAAACTAGAAAAACTTAGATTCAGGACAGACATAGGTAGATATTGGTTCACTAACAGAGTCGTGAACGAGTGGAATGGGCTGGATAGACACGTAGTAAGTGCTGAGTCAATAGGTAGCTTTAAAAGACGGTTGGATGAGAGTATGGATAGGGATGACAGGTGGGATGGCTAAATACTGTTCCAAGGGTGGGGGACAAGGAATTGCCTCGTGTAGGTCATTAACTAGCCTTTTGCAGTTTCCTCATTTCTTATGTTCTTATTAAGAATAGTTATGACCACAAAACAGATCTTTGTAAAACCCCACTTAGACTTGGAACCATTAATTGTAACTCTTTGTTGCCTATCGCTTAACCACGACCTAATCCAGCGAAGAACTTTCCCATCAATCCCAACCTTACTTAGGAGCCTTTACTGTGGTACCTTATAAACGTCGTACAACCGACGCCCAACCCAACAAGAATTAAATGACTCAAGGCGAGATGCTATAGGACGCTTAACTTTTGATCTTTCACTAGTTTCTGATTGGGGCAGAACAAACCTTGTTTTATTCAATGCCTCAAAAACTCAATTTCTACAACTATCTACTCGACATAACCTTCCAGATAACTATCCCCTCTTCTTCAACGACACTCAACTTCCCGTCTCTTCCACATTAAACACACTCGGTCTATCCTTTACTAAAGATCTAAACTGGCAATTTCATATCTACTCTTGCTAAATCAGCTTCCAAGAAGTTAGGTGTACTATGGCGTTTGCGTCCATTTTTCTCTCCCTCTCAGCTGCTTGCTCTGTACAGGGGCCTTATCCGCCCATGTATGGAGTATGGCTCTCATGTCTGGGGAGGCTCAACTCATACAGCTCTTTTAAACAAGGTGGAGTCTAAATCTTTTCGCCTTATCAACTCTCCTCCTCTAACTGACTGTCTTGACTCTTTAAGTCACCGCCGCAATGTTGCATCTTTATCTATCTTCTACCGCTATTTTCATGCTGACTGCTCTTCTGAACTTGCTAACTGCATGCCTCCCCTCCTCCCGTGGCCTCGCTGCACAAGACTTTCTACTCCTTCTCATCCTTATTCTGTCCATCTACCTAATGCAAGGGTTAACCAGTATCTTCACTCTTTCATCCCTTGCACTGGTAAACTCTGGAACTCTCTTCCTTTGTCTGTTTTTCCACCTGCCTATGATTTACTCTTTCAAAAGAGGAGTATCAACACACCTCCCATACTAAATTGAACTGCCCCCCCATTTTTTATTTCTCCTACTGCTTTTAATGTAAAAAAAAAAAAAAAAAGCCTTACTAAAGTCTAGGTATATAATATCATAATTATCATCATTATCACCATCATTATATGAAACCACACATTTAATGAAATTACATACACAATTATTAGCCTTTATATTTTTCAAACTTCGAGAAATTTGGATAATTTTTCTTTCTTTGCATAAAAAATAAATATTGGTTTAGTTCGATTATTTTCATACCATGCATTATATATACAGGGATTCTGATTTGGCTGTTTAGATAAGTTGGCGCAGAACAACTGTAAAACGATTATGTCCGTCTCACTATAATTATAATGCAGATGAAAAAAAAAATCTATGACGGAACGAGAAATAATTCAATGAAAAAGTAAAAAAAAAAAAAAAAAAAGTACACAGACAGACAGACGGAAGGAGTAGATCAGAGCCTCATTTTTCATCACTGAA
>JAXIVD010003237.1:0-42500 GCA_036785275.1 Cancer borealis
CAGGTGCCGACTGCCGATCCAAAGGCAAAGCTTTCGACGTCTACCTGAACCTGGGTGGTGTTACAGTGATTTTATAGTCTACTTTCCAAACCTAGTGTTATCTTGACAACTAAACACGTCACGAGGACGGAGAACATCCTCCAATACACACCAGGAATACCACAACCCGTTCAACACATTTAAAAAGCCACTAAACCACCACCACCACGAGGCACGAGGTAATGTGTTGAGATCCAAGTTGACATCATAATCTCGGAGGTGCGGCGGCGGCCTGTGCTGGAAGAAGAAAGGTCAGTGAGGCTAACAATTGCATTTATTGTTGCCATTATTGTCACTGTGTTAGTGGGGTGGTGGGTGGATGGGCATATGCCAGGCTGGGTCGTAGCAAGGATGATAGGGTAATAGAGTTGTTCCTTGGCTAATACTGTCACCTCACAACAGTGGTCTCAAGGTGGGAATGTACACTGGCATTGTTAGCTTTTTGTGGGATGTGTTCACTCAATGTGAAATGTTCATCTGTTATCACCCGTATAGAAAGTTTGCGCATGACGTGTGGGGCAGTCATGCCGCCATGTTGGAGCAGAATGCTCTTGTTACTCTGATGTTATTTTGTGGGTAACTAACCTACTAATAGCTATTCTAAGTGTGCCCTTTTATATCCCACCTATTCATAGAGTGCAGAATTAAAGTTGTTTTGCCTGCTGTTAATTCATAAAGTTTTTAAATGAAATTCAAACAATAAACTACATCTACATTGGGAGATTGGATATTATTTTACATCTTCACAAGAATGCTCTAGAGGATTCAGGTTTATAAATTTGCATTACCTGATGCATTTTGAAGAGGTTTTCTTAATTACGTTTCCGTCGCAAATTCTTAGTTTGTGAGATATTCAATGTTTTCTGTGAGACCTACTCTTCCAAAAATAGTTTAGTTTAGTTTGGTTTGAATAAGGTTATGTTATTTGTCAATTTAGGTTAAGGCTTGGTTAGGTTAGGTTATATTATATTAATATAGAAGCTATCAAATGTTTTTTATGACCAACAGTAGGGAGTTGGGCCAGATGCAGACGCCATTTTATTTCGTAAACAGACACCATTATGGTGTAGATGTAAAATTTTACCGAAGATTGGAAGGGAAATCGTCTATTTTTTGTCAATATACATATATGAATGATAATTTACAATTGAAACAGTAGTACACCTACACTTTTAACTGCAGAGGGCATTAACCATTTACATTTTGACACGTGGCTGTTGATCCGATGACCTGTTTCAACATGGAATAAAAACACTGATAATCTGTAAACAGAAATATACTAATTTTCTGTATGCAATGTCATTGTGTATTCAAATTATATTTTAGCTGGTGTGGTAGCTAATAAACAAACATGGTTTCTTCTAAATTAACATAACCTAATCGAACTTTAAGTATCTCCGAAAAAAAAATTAAGGTGAAAACCTATTTTCTGGGTAAACTTAACTAACCCAACTTAACCTAACGTAACCTAATCTAACCAGAGCTCACGTGATATCCTAGCTGGGGCCCGATTTCCCACAGGTCCCCCAAGATTTCTTAATCAAAGCATAAAAGGTACATATACTTGTACTATTGATAAAAGCAATAAAAACACACAACCTCTGTAAATCTGAGCCATCTATTGACCTTAAAAAAAAACCCAAAAGGGCTTGGATGAAAATAGGTCACAGTGTCTGGAAAATAGGTTTTGGGTTATTTTTTCAGTTCCCGGACACTTTTTTGGATTAATAACTTAACTCTGAATCATTCAATTCACATTCTGAAGCCACTAAATGGAAGCTGAAGGATTCTTCTTGCCATATCTGTCCTTATAATTTCAATTGATTGAAACCGGAAAAAAGTTACGTCCCCCCCCCCCCCCCACCAAAAAAAAAAAAAAAAAAAAAAAAAAAAAAAAAAAAAAAAATTTTTTCCTTAGCTTTCCGGATACTAGTGCCATAACCCTATATGTTGGGTTTACCTAGATCACTAACCCATTAACGTCTTAAGATGATTATTTACTTATCCTAACCAATATAAGAATTCCAATACTGGTTAAGCTAATCCGCCTATAATTACTTGGATCACTTTTGTTCCTTTTTTTGAACATTGCAGTGATTTTGGCTCTCGTCCAATGTACAGGCACCTGCTGTTTGTTATAGGAAGGTTCAAATGTTATTTTTAGAGGAGTTACAACCTGATCCATAACTTCTGTTACGATTCTGGAATGTATCCCATCAGGCCCTGGAGATTTATTCTTTTTCAGGTGTGCAAACTTCCTCTTAATCTCTGTGTCCATATAATGTCTTCCTGCATAGGTACTTGCTTTATCTAAACTTCTGGTGCATATCCATTTGGCTCCTGTGTAAAAATCTTGCTATAAAATTCTGATAGCTACTTCAGGTTATTGTTTATCATCTTTTGTTTTATTAAATTTTCCTTCATTCACATATAGTTCAGATATAAAACAAGCACATTTAGTTGTAGATTGTACAGCTTTCCAAAACAATTTGGGTTATCCTTGACATTTTCAGCAATATTTTTTTCTTTCCTAGTGGCACTCCTCACCTGATTATTCCTGTACTCTCTGACATTCCACAACGAAACTCATTTCTGGATATCTTTATATGTTTTAAGTCTTGCCTAAAGTCTTCTTTTCTTCTTGGTTTTCATCTGTATCTTGTTCATTCGATATCTGCCTTTGGGGAGGCGGTGGTACAGTGGTCAACATTCGGGCATGTGAACCTAGGGTTCCGGGGTTGATCCCATGATCAAAGTGGTCAAAGACTACACAAATTGCTGTCATACTGTCCTCAGACAGGACTTACAATGTTTATATGCATCTGAGGCTCTAGCAGCAATAAGCCTCTCATGTTTTCAACATATTCAAGAGAGAACGTAAATATTCGAGGCATCACTATAAGAAATCTAAAAATTTACCCCAAATAACAGGCAAGAGGCAAGTCCAACTTTGCTTCTATAAAGTCTACTGGCGCCAACGGTTTGTGATATAGAAAAGAAAAAAATAAGTCTCCCTGCCTTTCCAGTATGGAATTTTCTTGGAATACAGTGCTCAACAGCCTTCATTAATTTATTTATGAATTTTTCTCACACTATCAACATCATCGTCTGAATTGAAATACACATTATCAGTTTTCCCTTAGTGTCCTCCATTCAGCATTCTCCATCATATAGACCATATTTTCTGTATTTTTTTGTTGTGGTCTTAGATCACATGTAAGTCTCAAACAACAGTAATCACTCTTTCCAATGTAGGTGTCTGTCTCTATTTCCTCAATTAAGTATTCTTCATTACAAAAAATCAAGTCTAACACATTTCCCACAGATTCATCTCTAAATTTGGTCATTTCTTTAACAAGCTGGGAAAAGTATCTGTCTGTAACTGTTTCAATAAAATCATGACTAAACATAACTGATCCAGGCTTAACGGTCCAATACTCCCAATCAATACCAGGCACATTGAAATCTCCACACATAATTCTATACTTCACATCAATATCATTAATTTCATTAATCAGGTTTAATAACTTTTTGTTCTCCTCAGTGCTGTTACGACTTCTATATATTGTAATAATTACTAGGTTCTCCGATTGATGTCCCATCTTAATACTTAGATATTAACACTATTCTTCCTTTAAACAAACATTATTGTATGGTACATCTTTCTTCACATACACTAATATACCTCTTCCTTGATCTTCCTTACTTAAAGTTTTGCCTATAATCTCATAGCCTTCAATATTATATTCCACTAGTTCCCTTTTGTACCAAAATATTTATGGCTTAACTTCCTGAAGAATGATTACAGTAGGACTTTCAGGTTTCATAGTGCTGGGGCTACTGGTCAGCCACTCAAACACACATCGTCATGGAGTCCAGGCAACACCATGCAATGCAAAGAGGTTGCATTATTGGTATGTGTGAGGTTGGCCACACCATTGCAGACATTGTGCGGGAGCTTGGGCTGACCAGGCAAACCATAAAACGCTGGCTAACGCATTGGGAAGAGTCTGGTAATGCGGACAACATGCGGCGGTAAGATTTTATATCATTATTATATCGTTGGTTGTTTATATCCGTGTTATAACAAGACTCACGCACTTACAGTATACAACATATTAGGAAATTGTTTATCTATCTTGCTTAGGTAATTATTTATATTTTTGGTTTAGTAATCCATGAACTTTTGTATATCTTTGTTATTTACTTTAAGTATAATTTACTCGCCACATTAATAATGTAATATATATCATTTTTCTACATATTAACTTCTATATTTTATTTTTACTATTTATTTGTTTGTTTTTCTACGTTGTATCAATTACTCATTTCTACAAAAATATTTCCTAATCTATTATCAAATCATTAACCAGGGAGACCCAGAAAGACAATTGAGGAGGACAACGCTAGAATCCTACCAAACATAGAGCACAACCCGTTCAACAACTCTGTTAGCGTGAGGAAACTGCTCCATCTTGAGGTTTCTGCTAGGACTGTCAGGCGTCGCCTACATGAGGGAAGAGTCCACCATCGCGTTCCAGCGAAGGAAGGAAGTCTGCAACCAAGGCATGTTAAGGGAGCAGCTTGAGTTTGCTCAAAACTATGGGAAGAAGGATTTAGATTTTTAGGGTCACACTATTTTCACCGATGAGTAGACATTTTCATCTACAACTCATGACTCCCTCCATTGCTGGCAAAAAATAGCTGTCAGCATGAGCGGCAAATTATATTTACAGAAGAAAGAAGTGGGAGGACTACCGTAAATGTCTAGCCTTGGCTGTGTAGGCGAGCTAACAGACATCGAGGGGCGGCTTAACTCTGAAATATATTTAGAAATCCTAGAGGTGGTTGTGCTGCCAACTGTTCGGGCGATGACTCGCCTCCAACATACACACTGTCCTCGGCTCCCCTGACCCTATACTACCCCTGTGTTACCTCCTTCTTCACACCACCATACAATTAGCACAGCTATAACTCCCAGAGAGCTTTCATCAGCTTTACAAGCACTGTCTGTTGGGAAGACAAATGAGTTTCCTCACTGCCTCCCAAATCCTGTACGTGTTCGATGCCAGTTGGGTGTCTGGGACGTTCTCTTCTGTGTGGCATCATATCATCACAATCTTTATTTTCAAACCTGGCAAGGACCCGTCTGAAGTTTCCTCCTACAGGCCTATCAGTCTCCTTTCTAATTTATGTAAGGTATTAGAATGCATAATGCATGACAGACTAACATAGTGGTTGGAACACCTTCTCCCTAACACTGGTTCCCAAACTTTTCCAACTTGTTATCCAATTTAATATGCCACATTAGGTGTGCTACCCCTTCCACAAAATGTTGTCAATATTGATGTATATGGCTATATTAAAACACTAGATATATTTTCTTTTCTGTCACCCCTCCATTACCCTAAAAAAACTGTTATATTATCCCTAGTTTGGGAACCACTTTCCTGACATGTTTGGCTTTCGTCCTCACCGTGGCACCCTTGATACCTCGCTTCACATAGTGCCAATCTTTAAAAACTCCCACCTGGTACTCAATGGTTCCCCCTTCAATTGTGTTCAGTCCTTTCTGTCTTCCAGGTCCTTCTCTCTGGTGATAGATAACTTCTATTCTTGGTCTTACCCAATCACCAGACATGTCCCACAGGGTTCTCCTCTCCTTTTCAATGTCTTAATTTGAGACTTTCCTTCTTCTCCATGCACACACACACTCCTGTATGCTGACAACATTTCCCTCCTCTGCTCTACTTCCACTATCCAGGAGGCTCAACTTTCTTCAATATGGGCTCGATACCATAAACTCTTGGACATTACGTTGGGGCCTAATGGTGAGTGCCCAGAAGTCTAGCCTGTGCTTCACCAGAACATACCTGTGATCACTATCAATGGTTCACCCATTCCCTTCAAAACACAGGATAAGTTTCTTGGCTTAAGTAGTGGACGGCCCCCGTCTAACCTGGGGCTGTCACATACACTACCTGGTGACCTTGCAGGGGTCAAGTGGGGTGCGGACAGGCATACCCTCCACTTCTATTGTGCCTATATCTGGAGTCACTTAGACTACGGATGTGAGGTTTATGGGGCGGCCTCACCTTTTCTCCTCCATAAATTGGATGCAGTTCAAAACACATTGTATGTGTGGTGAATTTTTTTTATCAAGCTTCTGCTGATTATGTTGCAATAGATGTAAATATGTTCAAATCAGCTGATGTTGAAGAAGTGCTGAATGTTGACAATGACGTATCTGTTGTGCATTCATTGAGTGATGGAGAATTGTTGAAATATTGTTAGATAACAGTAAGCATGAGGATAGTAGTGATGAGGATGATGACATTGTGAACACAGGTGAAATAATGCCCTTAGATGATGATGTAAAACTGCATGATCAGTTAATTGGTGGCATGGAACAACATACATTTGGTCAGTGTCCATCAGATTATGGCAATTTATTCAATCAAAGAAAGATTGCTTCAACAAAATTTTTATTAATGAAAAAGATGACACTGGAGAAAGTCTTTAAAAAGACCATCTCTTGCAGTGCTGCTGAACTTGAGAATCCTGTTCCTGGCCCATCGTCAGATGTTCAACTCAAACCCAAAGACGATGGTCACCATAACAACAATGATCTGCCCTCTTCTTTAGGATCCTGAAACTAGTTGTTTTCTCCTTTTACTGCATGTAAGTATAATTTCATGTGTTTAGCTTAGTTTGAGCCAGTTTATGTTTGAAGTTTCACTTAATGTTTAATCTTTTTTTATTATTAATTCGGGGGATTCAAGCATCCCTTGCAGCCACAAGCCGAGGACTCTACCACTGAGCCACCCGGTCCCCTGTAATGGTTTATCTAAAGAACGTTAAAATCTATGCAAAAAAATCTTCCATGCCAAAATCCGAAGTATCTGGTCCCCAAGAATTTTGGAGAAGAGATTGAACCTACATTATTATTATTATTTTTAGTGTTATTACTTATATCATTACTTCCATAATTTTTTTTTCTTAACTTTATATTTGAATGATTCTGCCAATATAATTAATGGGAATATAAGCCAAGTATATTGATAGATAAATTAGATAAAAAAGGAGCGAGGGGTTTCGGAAGCCCTCTTTATATTCTACGAAAAGACAAGATATAAAGGGCGAGGGGAGTGATGTCTCCCTGACAGACCTGACTGCAGTAGCTGGTATATGAAGACTGGTCTTGTTGATGTAGGTAAAATTTAGTAATAGGCAAGGTCTTTCAAAAGACCGCAAGTTATAAACAGTGATGGGACTGAACAAATCCTTGGCAACAATGTAAATAATTAAACCCTCTCATTACAGATACTGTTCCAGGTCTCATAATTGGACTCAAGATTTATTCCGGCAGCAATTCCTCTTCCTGCTAGTGAGTAACTTTGAAATACTTTCAATTCACCAATGCTTAAATTTTGGAAACTACACACCAGATTTTGACTAGTTAGCTAAACTGTGATTATCTGTAATAATAGTATTATTCTTTGCCGTAATACCTTTAACCTGGCATCTATTGTAATGAGTTTTTGAGACAATATAACCTCCTCAGACATTAGTGCCTCAGTGGTTAGCATGCCTGACTACGAATCTACTAGCCTGAGTTCTATCCCGGATGAGAGCAGATGGCGATCCTGGACAGGGGGAGACGGCGCACCGTTCACCCAGCTGTTCATCCTCCCAAACAGGTTGGCCAATAAATGAGTATCTAGGGTAACCTGGGGAAAGTAAACTGTGGAAACTTGGATGTCACAGTGGCCCTGTGTCACGTGATAATGGATTTATTTCCACCACACTCATAGGCTGATGTAACGGGAGATGAGTGTCCACAGCTACAGCGTGTGCCCCCCACACTGTTTGGGTTTTTAAATATCTAAACCTTATGGGTAACTATTAATTATGTTTTAGAAAACCTCCTCACCTTACCCATTGTTTCCCTTTCTGTAAAAGAGTATAGAGAGGAGAGCATTCCCAGAGCCCTCGCTCTGCCCCTTTTGGTCACCTTTCGCAACCTGCAGTTCCTTATGGTGGTAGTATTTTTGCTAAAATAGTTCTCTTAATTACACAACTTGCTATAAATTTGTGACAGTCTTTTTCTCTCTTGTTTCCCCAGATCTGATGGTGCATCTCTTCCAGTGTGGTACTCCAATTCATCCTACCCTAGCCAGACTTGTCTGTCTGTCTGTTTGTGAGCCTTGTGTGTCAGACTTGTGGACTTGCCGCGTGCAAGTAACGAGCTTCCTAGTGTTGTAAGAGTCCTAAGGACTCCCCACTTTATAGATATTACTTGATTCCCCCCCCCCCCCCCCCTCAAGTCATTCTTATTACTCTCCGGAGAGTCTTTGAGGTATCGTAATACAACTTTACTAATAAAAGTATAGTATATACAGTTGTTTTTGCTTTCATACACTTAAACCCCCCAACAAAAATATCGGTCAACAACCTCCCTATCCTCTGCCCATGCCCATCTACACACAACACTGGCATCATGCATGTAAAAGTGGTAGGGAAATTCTTAACGTTTCACCACTGTCTTAGAAAGAATGACTGACATACAGAGTGAGGAAGTATTGGCCCACTGATTGACTTTTTGTGAATCTCGCATTATCAATCACCTTCCTGAACTCTATTTAGCTGCAGGAAGTGACTGACTAGTCCCCCACGGTGATTTGTCACCTCGTTAACTAAAATGCAGGAGTGCTGTCTATCATTTCTCGTTGTCAGTTATGCAGCATTTTCATGTTATCCCTATTGAGCAAATGTCCAATTCCTTCTGCATATAATACCAGGGAATTTGATGTTCTGTGGTGGTGTAAATCATATGCTGTGGAAATGGCAAAAGATCAGAAACTACTGTTCCTTGACGCAGTGATACACAGAGTTGACAGCAATGTGAAAGGACAAAGTCAGGAACTATTATACACTTCTACTTGTGGATTAGCAGGGATCAGTTCATTGAGTGAAATTACAAATATATAAGGCTTATGTAAGCCATATGTATGCCATAGGTTTACTGAATAAATTGAAAAATAAGGCCATTACCATATTAAAGAACTAGTAGAGTGGGGAAAGTGACTACCTTGCAGGGTCATGTGGAAGAAAAGCAGATGCAATCATCACATTTTTTTTTCAAAGATTGGCATCTACTTACCACATGTGTGGTTTAAAAATGGACATAAGTGGTAAAAGAAAAATTTATAATAGAAAAAACAGTAATAGTGAAGTCTATGCGATCCCATGCAACAATTGCCCTGCTGCATATAACGGGCAGTCATCATGAGGTGTTTAAAAAAGAATGTATGAGCATAAGAATGATCCACATCACCATAGAATGTCAAATTCCCTGGTATTACATGCAGAAAGAATTGGACCCTTGTATGATTGGGATAGCTTGAAAATTCTGCAACTTGATTTATTTTTGCCTCTTCCAGGAAGGTGCTCAATAATGTTAGTTCACAAAAAACCAATCAGACAATCTGCGAGATCAGTCACCACGCTGGTTATATATACTGCCTCACTCTGTATGTCTGTCATTCTTTCTGAAGAAGACAAAGTATTAAAACGTTAAAGGAATACAATAGTACTCCTGTTGCAGCCTGAATTTCCCTACCACCTTTACATCTCAAAGCATCTATATAAATATCAAGCAACCATAGCAGACATCACACATTCTTAACACAGTTCTACTTAAATTGAAAACCAATTCACTCGTGCTATTTTCCACTCACATAAAAAACTTTTCACTTCATTAAACTCTACAAATTTGGAAAATCAAATTCTATAGAATATAGAATTTTCCCACTCAGTTTCCACAAGTACTCCAGTAGGGCCTTTACCTGAAACCATCCTAAGATATTAGTAATTGGCAGTTCACTGATGTACTGGCACCTCACCTGGCAGTAAGGCGCTGACAATGTGTTTTTTTCCCCTTTAGCTGGCCTTCACAACTGATGCTACCTTCCTTAGAAAGGATAACCTTAATAAGCACAATTGCATAGTGTCATCATCATCCTGACTGGAAAGGTTAGAATCCTAGCCAGTATGGTGGTCATCTCAATGATGAGGGAACTAACATTCTCAATACTTAGACATCCTGGATAGTGATATAAGTATACAGAAGCCAGAACATTCAAGTCATTGATTGACCAGTAGAATTATTTGTTCTTGAACTAGGTGCAGAAAAAAATCAGGTCACATCCTGTTCAGGAGGATCACATCTGAGGCGCAAGCATTGGTCAGATCCTTTCTCTTTCTGGTCCTCTAGTTTGGCTATTCTGGAACCAAATTGAATTGCTCTTTTGGGGAGGTTAGCTGCCTTAGTGAGGCCAAGGGTGGCAGCAATTACACGAAGCAACAGTTTTTCCCCTGTGCCTCGGCCCAGGAGCATGTTGGCTTTCATCCACACTGGCATCTTGTTGAGGGTGGACACTACATCTTCATCCAAGAATGGGAACCTGAAAAGAGGGTATTCAACCTTAATTGACTTAATGGAATAAACAGTTGTTTTAGAGAAAAAAAGTTAAGAAAGGGAGGATCTAAAGGTGCATGGGAATTAAAAAAAAAAATAGTTGTTTTGGAAGGAAGTTAAGAAGAGAGGAGCAGAGGATGTGGATGTGAAATTAATGAGTTATGATACTGTTTATGTGTTTATGAGGCTTGTTTACTCCCTTATATAATGATGTAAATAACAGGCCCCTTGTATGTCCCTACTACATCCATACTGGGATAGGACTCATTGCAGCTTGACAAACTACTATTAGCAAATAATTTATTAACAGGTCCAGTATAATGAGATATTAGTTAAAGTTTCCAACCAGGTTTGATTCTCAACAATTTTCTTGTTTCCCAACTTTCCTTGTCCTCACCTGGGAGCTCGGCCATGATGAGCCAAGATACGGTTGTCCCGACCCAAGTTTCTGGTGTGAATACGAGCAACTTCCATCTTGATCTCCTGCAGAAGAGATGACCAACCTCCAGCTGCAAAGCATCCACGATGACGTGAATAGCCACCAAGTTGCTCATCTGCACCTTGCCCACACAACAGTACCTAAAAGTTGTGTATATATATGACACAACTATCCCTCTCATCTATTATCATTTCTTTTTATATTTTACAATTAACCAAATTTTGTGCAAACTAGTCAAATCAAATTAATTTTAAGCCTGATGAGGAGAAAACAGGAAGTTATGAGTTAAGCTGGCAATAAATTGTGTCAGTACAGGTGAACCCGAATTTAGGAATAAGTTAACTTCCATATAAAAAAACATTTATCAATGACAAAAAATTGAAATTGAAATATCTCTATAGACATATATTACATTTAGTAAGATGTGTTATTGCAAGCATAAATTATGTCCCTAAAACATTATAAAACACATGAAAGATACAATAAATAATACATTTGTGACATTTTATGCCACAAACATATTACATATTAATACATAAAACATTTAGATACAAAGATTCTCAAGGTATCACTGAATTGCTGATGAAATTTCCATGAAAAACTACTTTACTGAAAAAATATTGAGAAAACACAGTATGAAATTGGAGCGATATTTGGGTGAAAAAGTTATTTGAAAAGTTGAACTGTACATGCAGAGAAGTTTATTAATGGCGGAGTTCCATTGTATCAAACACATGTATTAGTATTGTATATCAAAGTGGCATTTTTGTGCACACCTACTTACTCTTGCAGGTGAAACATAAGGGTGACCCTTAGCTGACCCCTGACCCCGTCCAGCAAACCAAAGTGCACAACCAATACTATCATCAAGGACAGAATTTAGAGGAGCCACAAGATGTCGGATGAGCCTCTCTCTCTCCAGAGACAACTCCTCACTTGTCACATCAATCTGAGAAGGATGGGATCACTTGGATGATTGAATCTATTAAAAAGAAAACAAATTGATTGTATTTCCATTCTATTACTTATATGATACAACACAGACTTCCAATGCCTTTTACCATAAAAAGAAAGAAAAAAGCTATAAGGTATGCTTAAAGGAGTAAATATAAAGCCTGACAGTATACCATGCGCCATATGACCTCTGATGTCTGGCGCTTATTTTATGTGCATTAACTTTCTCATTAACAATATACCTCAGAACAATGTTTCTCCATGTTCTTTAATAACCATCTATGATAAAAGTACCTTGAATATAAAAGGGCAAAGAAAGCAATGTTTCTTCAGCTTCCTACAAAACATATTTCAGTAAAATGCGCATCTAAAATAAATACCAAAAGAAAATGACAAATGTTTATGTACTTCCTATGTATCTATTTATCAGCTAATATTTCCCTTAAAGAGGATAGCCAAGACAGGCAATTAGGGTTCGGGTATACATTACTCTCTCCCTTCCACTCTGTGGCCCATTCTTTTGTTGGAGAGAATATAGAGGAGGGTTCCTTTAGGTCGCACCACTGTTACAATCTGGGGTCATCATGTGAAGGGACCTTTACTGTAATTTTTGCTATGATTTTGGTAAGGGGAGTAAAGGATGGCACATAATCTTTCTCTAAACATAAGTTTAACCATGTGCCAAGAGTATATAATGGCTCACAGCTGGTATTACATTATACGTTTTGCATTTAATAATACACAGACTGCCTAGTTTAAGAGGGCACTAAACCTTGTAACCTCACCCTCGGGTTTATGCACCTTTGCATCAGTAGTTTAATATATGTATATCAAAAGAAAAAAAAGTAATTGGAAGATAGTCACCTGCACGAAGTTCCAGTCTCGATGAGGCCTGAGCTGCTGCAATTGTTGCCAACATTCCTTGCCAGCAATTCTATCAGGGACTTCAAAGCTTACAGAAGAAGGTGACACAACACTGCTAGGCTTGTGCTTGGCCTTAAGTCTGGCCTTACCATTACCACTAGAACACACTTTGTTAGGGAAGGCAACATTCAGCAAGTCAATGGTTTCCTCCTTGGGCAAGCAGGAGTCAAGGAGGAGGGCTAGCATAGCAGAGTCCAACCCTCCAGAGAACAATACAGCAATCCTGGGATGGTGGCAGAGGCTGGGTGAGGCAGTACATTGTTGGCAACATGGTGGACACTTGTCTATCCTTCGTTGCACTGCTTGAGTCAGTACTTCCTGGAGTTGGTCAATACTGCTTCCCAGGACAATGCGAAAAGCCTCAAGATTGTGCTGCTCCAGTGTGGTGGGCAGACTGTCTAACTGTTCTAGTATGGCTGTAGACGGCAGGCTCATGTTGAGGGAATGTTTCAAGCATGATCCTAGTTTCACATGCTTTTCTACCTCTATTACTGGGTGTAGTGACGATAAATCATCTTCTGATAAATGCAACCAAGGGACCAAATTGACCTTAAATCCATCATCTAGGGTTGTAGAAGAAAAATCTATAGAGTACAGGCCATGAGCCATAACTTCCTGCATCTGCCCACACTGTTGCCATACTGAAGTCACCCTGAGGTAAGGGTGCTGAGGTGTGGGGGGCTGCCATAACAAGCTGTGACGACCAAAAACATCCCTACCAAAGTACAGTCTGTTGGAGGGTCGGTGGAAGTAAATAAGGGCCCAGGGACCCTTGATGCCTGCCAGAAATGACAAGACTTCTTGCTGACGTCCTGAGGCTAGCTGCTTACCCACATACTCAGTATCACTCATGTCACTTGGAACCTGCAAAATAAAAACAAATAAATAAATTAACCAAAAATAGAGAATTTCAACATTTATATGGTCTGAATGTTTGTTCTTGATTTCATCACAACAATTTCACACAGATTACCACATGGCCTGCCAAAATGTCTCCATTCCAAAGCAGCACACTACCATGGGAGTCGAGAAGGGGTTGTGGGGTGGGTTGTGGTCCTTGCAGCCACAACACATGCCCTTCAAACACACCACTCACCTGACAGAAACAATTTCAAAACTGATGAATACTTATAAAAATGTAGGTTCATATATTCACAAAACAGAACACACATACTTTTGGTTGTGAGCCAAATGCATTAACCACTACAGCAGTCACAGATATGTACATTGGAGATGAGTTATATAAGAGAACCATGTAGGGTGTCATGATAGGATGAAGATAGTAACGAGAATACAAATGAGAACTTGGCATGAGGTGCAACAGCAAAAGGAATAGGTTATGGAAAGGTTGAACAGACAAAGTGTGGTACGTATATTGAAGTGGTTTGTACGTACATACGGTGATAATGAATGAAAATTGATTTGTTAAAAGAGTGTACATGAGTGAAGTTGAAGGCATAAAGTTAGAGGGAGGACACCATTAAAGTGGATGAACACAGTGGATGAGTATTGGAGGAAGAAAAGTGACAGGCAAGGCTCATGCAGTGAGGGAATGCTGGAATAGGGAAAATTGGAAATATTTCTGTCATAGCCATACCCTTGCGGGAGCTCCCTGTAGGAGGACAAGGTGTTGGATATATTGGTGTTATGTATATATATATATATATATATATATATATATATATATATATATATATATATATATATATATATATATATGTATATGTATATATATATATATATATATATATATATATATATATATATATATATATATATATATATATATATATATATTTTTTTTTTTTTTTTTTTTTTTTTATTTTTTTTTTTTTATTAATTAAATTTTTTTATTTATTTATTTATTTTTTATTTATTTATTTATTTATTTTTTTTTTTTTCTTGAAATAAAAATAAATGGGAAATCAGGTTGTCGTTCTGCACAACAAAATAATTCTATATCTTGAGGCTTACCTTTCCAGTGATAGAGATGACCTCCTTCACATAAGCATCTGGACCACGATGACTCAGCAATATGCAGCTAAGGCCTTTCTGAAAAAACAATAGAGCAAACTCTAGCTTAATTCCTTGCCATAAGTTCTTTGCACTGCTCAGTAAGTATTTTTTCCATCCACAAATCTGCAACATTGATCACATTGCTATCTGTCTCCCAACATAAAGATTCCCCTTTTAATCTCTCCCAGCCTGCCTCAAAATCTGAGGGCTGCTTCCTTGATTCTCTCATCCTACTTTTCTTCACTTTTCACAAATGCAGTATCTTCTATCCTATACAATTCCACATGTTCTATTCAGTGCTCGAGAAGGTACTCAGCACTCAAAGTATTCTTAAATCAAATAGTGTATATTTAACTTTGGTAGCCTAATTTTAGAAAAAAACAAACATTTGGAGCTTCTTAAGCTTCTGACATCTTTACTCTTGATAAAAGACAACAGCTCCTGTCAACTGCATTCATACATTAAAATCTCCCTATTATGAACAATCACAATGTGGTGATAAGAAAACTACAAAAATGTGGACTTACTGTCACCGTGTTTTTGGATGTAGGTAAATAACCTAGAGATATTGATCTAGCTTTCTCAATATATTTCTAATCTCAAGGCAGACTTTTTAGCCTCACATGCATTGTCTGGTGATTTCACAGGAGCTCTTGTAAAAAGTGACCATTTATGGATGAGGTCAAACCTGAAGATGACTATTTTACAGAAAAGTGTTCATGATTTCCCGTGTTGCACATAACAACCGTGGCACTGACTAAGATGAAAAATTGTTTGAAATTACCGTAAGTGATTAATAAATTGGGAAAGTATAGTATGTCAGAAGAAATTCGGAAATATTGCCTTTAGTTTTGCAACTGGGTTGCTCTAGAATTAAATAAAATGTCTTTCCTTTAGTCTTCTGCACTACACACATGACAAACTTGCTAAGCTTTTTTTTCTTTCTTTGAAAGCAAAATTAATAGTGGCAGACAGGTACTATTATTTGTTTCTTTTACTTTCTACAATACATTCATGTAATAAATACATTTTACAAATTGATTTTAAGTGTACCATTTTGAGAATATAACACTTAAGAAAAGTCAGGGCATTTGACCTGATATTCAGAACAAAATCAAGAGTTCAATAATTATATGGTGAAAAATAATGAGAAGAATAAGCAAACCTGTTGATTCGGCTGTTGGGTAGAACACTCCAAGGCACAACTGAGGCAGATGCCACACATTCTGGACCCAATCTGCCACTGATTGTCTGAAATATTTGAAAAGATGGATTGTAAGAGTTTGACAGAGTTCCTCACCAGAGACTAATAACTAAATTAGAAGCAATTGGTAATGGAGAGAAAATTTTTAGAGTGGACAAAAAGCTTTCTTAATAACAGATTCCATAAAGTCACCATAAGGGACTGGTGGTGAGACACTCTACCTGTACTCAGCAGTGTGCTCCAGGGACCAGTCCTCTTTCTGGTGTACATTAATGACTTAGTGGCTAACATGGAATCGTCAACCAGCTTATTTGCAGATGATGTCAAAATATACAAGACTATAAAGACAGCAGATGACACAGAAGTACTGAGATGGGACATGAAAAGACTAGATGAATGGAGTGAGAAGTGGCTCCTTAACTTCAACCCCGACAAATGTAACACCATGCATATTGGGCACGGCAACCTGCAGGCAGATACTGGCTGAGAGTGATACTGCTGCGGGAGACATCAGTTGAGAAGGATTTAGGCATAATGATATCAAGTGATCTCGAGTCCTCACAGCATGTTGCAAAGGTAACTGCAAAAGCTAACAGCTGCCTTAGTATCACCAAAAGAAATTTTACATCGGACAGAGAGATCCTCAAGCCTCTCTATCTATTGTTGGTGCATCTGATCCTAGACTATGGCGTGCAGAGTTGGTCCCCACACTTGATAAAGAATGTGCAAACCCTGGAGAGAGTTTAATGAAGGGGCACAAAATTAGTCCCAGAGCTAGCGCATCTACTGTACTAGAAGAGATGCCATCAACTGGAGCATCAGACACTGAGTGGAAGAAGGAAGAGAGGTGATATGATTGAGACCTACAAGCTTCTGCATGGATTCAAGGACATCCCATACACTAGATTCTTCACTCGTAATACCAGCAACCTTAGAGGTCATTCGCTGAAATTGGCAAAACCAGACCATTGGAGGACCAATGTCAAAGGGAACTGGTTTGCAATCAAAGTAATCAATGATTGGAATTCACTCTCAGAACAGGTAGTAACTACAACTACCACAGCCAGTTTTGAATCCCGTTATGATAAACACATAGGTATTGCCAACACACTGGCCGACATGTCTTGAGAGGTAGGGTCTACATAAGAACAATACTTCTTAACACCGTTCATGCCTTTCACAGCTGCTGGTACACCATGAAGACATCCTAGAAAATATAAGGGAGGGAAATAATGCCGATGTAATATACTTAGACTTTGCCAAGGCTTTCGATAAAATCGATCATGGCATATTGCTCCAGAAACTAAGAAACCATGGCATCAGGAGACCAGTTGGGAAATGGATACACAGTTTCCTCTTGGGAAGGACCCAGCAAGTATCAGTCATGGGAACTCTATCTGAGCCCGGCCCAGTTCAAAGCGGGGTGCCGCAAGGCTCCGTACTTGGCCCGCTTCTCTTCATCATACACGTAGGTGACATCGACAAAAACCTGGAACACTCTGAAGTCACCTCCTTTGCCGATGACACAAGAATCAGAAGAAAGGTGACAGAGGTCGGTGATGCACAAAAACTGCAGGTGGATCTCAACAAAATATTAACATGGGCTGATGAAAATAATATGTCACTGAATGGAGATAAGTTTGAATTGCTCAGATACGGAGATTATGAGGAAGCAATCAGTGAATTTAACTACTCTGCCAAGAACCAGATCATTGAGGAAACAAACCATGTTAAAGATCTAGGGGTATACATGAGTAAGGATGCATCCTTCACTCATCACTTCAGTAAGATCACGGATGTGGCAAGAAAGATGACTGGCTGGGTTCTAAGAACATTTAGAGCACGAGAAGAAAAGTGCATGATGACCCTGTGGAAAACTATGGTCCTCCCCAGACTAGACTATTGCTGTCAGCTTTGGTCCCCTGACAAAATCCAAGACATAACCTCCCTTGAAGCCCCACAAAGGACCTTCACCTGTAGAATTCAGGGCGTCCAACACTTGAATTACTGGGAGAGGCTGAAACACTTGCGTCTCTATTCACTGCAGAGGAGGAGGGAGAGATATATTATCATCTATGTCTGGAAAATACTAGAGGGAAAAGCCCCAAATGTTGGGTTAGTAGTAAACCCACATCCCAGGAGAGGTCGACTGTGTTATGTACAGGAAACGCAGGGCACAACAGCAAGACTGCGATCCCTGGTGCATAACACGTTCACCCACAATGGTACCCGCTTGTTCAACTGTGTCCCAAAAGAACTCCGTAACTTGACAAACATCACAGTGGAATGTTTAAAAGGGAGACTAGACAAGTGGCTCAGTAGGATACCAGATGAACCTCCAACACCAGGATACCCTAACTCCCATCACAACACCCTAACAACCCCAAGTCGAGTAATAGGGATTGAGGAGGGACCTGGAGCCAGTGGAAGCCCACTTCAGCTGTGCCGTTAACAGGCAAAATTCTCCAAAGTATCCAAAGTAAGTAAAGTATCAAATCATAGAGAACAATCATGCTCTCTCACATACAAGTGTTAAATTTTCTTAGTTTGCAGAGTCAATTCAGTATTTAGAATAATCAGGAGGTTATTTACACAACGAAATAGGTAATAATTGATTATGGACTGGATGTCTGATTCCGAGATAATACCGAAAATATAGTAGTTTACTTACTTACTTTGTAGAATTTCGCCCTCTCAGAGCGTAGCTAAGGTGGGCCACTGGGTTTTCACTGTACCCAGGCAACTTTGCATCCTGGTTGGTCCGCCTTCAGCGTGTTGGGTGCAGTGTTGGTGTATCCTGGTGTTGGGGGCTCGTTTGGTACTGTGTTCAGCCATCTGTCCAGCGTAAGCAAACCCGTTTCAGTACCTTGAACACTTGGCGTTATTCAGCAAAACACTTGCTGAGTTCATGATCATGCACTTTCAACTTTGATAACAGGTATGCATGTGATAAACAACATCGGTTAGATATGTAACCTTACGCACGCCCACCCCAACACTTGACACAATTCTACCTCTTAGCGCAATCTGCATATCCATGTTGGAGCGTCAAACAACTTGGACTTAAAATGTCCTCACATTCGTGGATGGCACAGTATCAAACAATAAGCTGGATTAATGAAGCCACGCATTCTACAGGAGACAGACACGTGTAACAGTTCCACCGCACCTTGTTTACACTCACCGCCCAGTCGGCAGTTGCCCACTCTCCTGATCTTGATTTAATCTTGATGTCATACTCCATACTATACTCTCAATACTATATCCTCAAAAAAAAAAAAAATAAAATAAAATAAAATAAAATAAAAACTAGTAGTGTAAACTAACCGCTAAGGAAATAATTTGGCAGGTCTACCGTCTTATCCTCTCCCATGTCACACATCTGGCATACTTTACTGCAGGACTCTGACCATCTGTAGTTTTTTGCATTCACAATTTCACATCCATACACTGTGCCCTTAGCTAGCTCGGAAGAGATCACCACCCAGGATATGTAAGTAAGTACGGTATAGATAGGGATGACAGGTGTGATGGATAAATATTGCAAGGGTGGGAGACAAGGAACTGATGTAGGTCATCACTGGCTCTTGCAGTCCTCACAATTCAATTTAGGTTTGCGTAATCTTACTCAGAAGTGATTTTGGTGTGTTAATTAGTTAGGGATCTTCGACCTAAAGAACAGTACTTTCTAGTGAAGATCCTAACTACTTTAACACACCTAAATCACAGAATCACTATTAAAATAGACAAACAGAATATTATCATTTCAGAACGGTAACAATAACTCACCGGCCAACAGAACATCAGAAGTAATTTTGAGACTTTATTTAGCTTTAATTAGGCCCCGTTTAGATTATGCGGTCCAGTTTTGGTCTCTATACTACAGGATGGATATAAATAGGTTAGAAGCCATACAGAGAAGAATGACGAAGATGATACATGGGATCAGGAACTTGGATTATAAAGATAGATTAAAGTGCCTTCAGTTACACTCACTAGAAAGACGCAGGTTGAGAGGAGATCTAATTGAGGTGTATAAATGGGTCAAGGGATTCAATAAGGGGGGACATAAGTAAGGTACTCATGGTTAGTGGTCAAGAAAGAGATAGAGAAGAACTGGTTCACAAATAGGGTAGTAGACGAGTGGAATAGGCTCAGCAGTCATGTGGTGAGTGCAAAATGTATATTGTAATTGTAATGTGGGGGGGGGAAATGTGCCAGGGCAAAATGTATAGATTGTTTTAAGAATAGGTTGGATAAATTCATGAACAGCGACAATAGATGGTAGTGGGTGTTTTTAGGTTCACAGGAGCTACCTCGAGTAAGCCAACTGGCCTTTTGTAGTCTTCTTATATTTTTATGTTCTTATGTTCACACCGAAGGCACCTGTCACTTTTGGGATCCAAATCCTTTGACTCGTATCATAGCCAGGTTTCACTTATAGTAAGTGCAAATAATAAAATTGCTATGTTTTGACGTGTCTTTCTTCTTAGCATATACTACTAATTATCATAAAATGTAAATTGCCATGCAAGACGACTTAATTTTTCATGAATCGATCTTAAGTGATTGTTTGAAACATTCAACCTATCAACAAAATTAGTAGGATTACTTAATGAGTAATGGTATAAATTGTTTATTTTCAATTACATATAGTAAAACATGTCTATTAAAGCACTAAAGAAAAAAACACCATATTTGTATGTGTTTTAGATAAAGTAGTTTAATGGACTAAGTAAAATACACGCACTTAACCATAAAGATGATATATGAATAATGAGTCTATATTTCATTCTATCTATTGCTTATTAGTATACTAGTGATAAGAACATCAATATTTACACCTTAATGATAGGTGACACCTTGGTAAATATATTTCACATCATTCAGCTTTCCATGATTTCAATTACAAAATGAATACCTAAGAATACATAACAAGGATATATACAAGATCTGTTGGTTTATAACTAAGGTATCTGCTGGAATTCATACCACTACTAGTAAGTAGTAAACTACGCGTGGGAGCTCAGAGGAGGACGTGCTGCTACTCGCTCGTGCTACAAGGGATACCAAATTGTATTTTTCCATTACAGATATTTTATTGTGTTTTTGTGTGGCAACACAAGAATACCAGGCTATATTTTTACTATAAGTATTTTATTGTGTTTTCTGTGCATTTTTGTGAAAAAGTATTTAGATGGCTGAGTGTGTAGTACTAGGGTTGCCATACGTCCGGATTTTTCCGGACATGTCCGGAATTCAGGGGTCAAAATCTGCGTCCGGGGGATTTTTTAAAATCCCTCAAATGTCCGGAATTTCAGCTTCCATCAATAACTGTTAAATAACACACACACACACACACACACACACTTATTAAATTTCTGTTGGTTAAAATGATAGGAGAGGGAGGCTAGGGGTTCACTGGGTGGCAGCTGTTTTGGTCTGGTTTCGGTCAAGACTCTAACGTGTATGGGTCTGGTATGGAGTCGTTGCTCCCAGCCGTCCCAACGTCGCGCGCAAGTCTTTAACCAGCTTTGACAGGGGTCAGTTTGGATCAAGGATCTTTTAGATCCTTGGTTTGGATTACTGTTCGCTTGTTTGTAGCCTTGTGACCTTGACACTACAACTATTACTTGCCCCCGTCAAAATGCCCAAACGAAAGTGCAAATTTACTGCAGAGATGCAGAACAAGCTCCCGTGCTTCAAAAAAGGCAGGGATGAATGGGAAGCTGAGTGTTTGGTGTGTAAACCAGGAACAGAACAGAATTCAAGATAATCAGCCTTATATATTCTTATGCAAAGGTAAATCAGTTGAGTTTCTTTTAATTAATTTACATGTTCCCAATATTATATCAGCTGTAAGTGAAGGTGTCCGGAAATTTTATAGTTCTTATATGGCAACCCTAGTATTACTCAATATAGGCGAGGAGGTTACAGGTATGGATGGTGGAGTGGTGAGGTGTGGTTCCTGTGGAATGGAGATAATGTAAGGTAAATGAGTGTAAATTGTGTGAAGTGTTAGCTAGAAATGTAACCTTAGAGAAAGAGGTTAAGGTGAAAGTTTTGTTGACACAGACGAGACAACAGTTATTAGATGTAAGGCAGGTCACGAGGCTCAGGTCAGAGACAAGGGGGTAATAGTTGGAGGATTGCGGGTAGGGGAGGGAAGGGGAGCGTGAACCCTCCCTTGTGTGAGGTGGAATTTCCTCCCCTGGGTCAGGTAGAGTATAGCAACAAGTTTGGCTTGTTAGCTACACAGGAGGATGAAGAGGTCGTGATAGAAGTAGGAGCAGGTGAAGGGGACAGGACACCTAAGGCGAAGATAGTGAGGAGGAAGTTAGATGGGAAGGAGAGGAAGGAGGGTGGGAAGGTGAGGAAGGACAGGGAAGGGTTAGAAGGGTCGCAGGAAGTGTTAGTTCTGGGTGACTCCAGGATTAGATATTTAGATGAGACCTTCTGTGAAGCCGACAGGGCGAGGAGGATGACGTGTTGTCTTCCTGGGGCCGGAGTGCAGGACGTGGTAGAGAGATACAAGGTAGTGGAGGGGACGGGGAAAGAGGCGTTAGTGGTGGTTCACGTGGGCGTGAACCATGTAGGCAGGGTAAAGTCAGAGGAGCTAGTGGATAGGTATAGGGAGCTTCTGAGGGAGATAAGGGAGAGTGGTAGGAGGTGTATAGTGTCAGGGGTGCTCCCTAGACAGGGGGTTAGAGGCTGGTGGCTCTCATATGCCCTTGGCCTCAACGAGAGGTTGATGAGGATGTGGTAGGTTTTATGGATGAGTGGAGCAGGTTCTATGGGAGACAGGAGCTGTATGCCAGGGATGGTGTACACTTCAGTAGGAAGGGGATGCAGGAGCTTAGTGAGTGTCTTGAGATGGCAGTTAGGCAGTCCAGTCAGGGAAACTAAATATTAATAGAGGTAAGGGTAATAGTGACAATGGACGGGGTAAAAAGAGGGAGGTGCATGAACTAAGTGTATTTTATACAAATAGTAGAAGTGTAATAAATAAGATAGACACACTTAGAGGTATCGCATGTGTTGAAGAGTTAGATATTATAGGTATTACAGAAACCTGGTTAGATATTGCAGGCAAACATTTCTTACCTGAAGTAGGAATAGATGGGTACACTTTTTTCCACAGGGATAGAGTAGGGAGGAGAGCACTGTACGTTAGAAACACATTAAATAGCTATGTCAATACCACTATAAAAACAGATAGGAACACGGAATCATTATGAATTGACATTATTATAGGAGGGAAAAAGTTAGTTGTAGGCATTATACATAGACCTCCGGATTTAGACAAAGCATGATGCAAGAGATTGCAAGGGCATCTAGGTATAATAATGTGTGCATTATGGGGGACTCTAATTATAGGAGAATAGACTGGGATAGTATGACAGGAGACGGGTGCTCGGAGGAATTCTTAAATGTCGTCCAGGATGGTTTTTTCACACAACTTGTAAGGAAACCAACATGACAGGGAAATATTTTAGATCTGGTCTTAACGAATAATGAAACTTTGGTTAGTCAGGTTGAGATAGGAGCGAGATTTGATGTTAGTCACCATGAAATTAGATTCAAGATTAATGTAAAGAGGGAGGTAGAACAAAACACTGCTTTAGTACCAGATTTTAGAAAAGCCAATTTCCAGGGCCTCAGACAGCACTTCCAGGGTATAAATTGGGAGGGAATAGGAGTAAGCAGAGAGGAGGATCAAAACATTGAGGTAGAATTGCATTATAATAGCATAGTTAGGAAAATTCATACAGGGCAGGAACAGTATATACCTAAGAGGAGGATTAGGTCAAATAAAATTGATCCAAAATGGATGAATAGCAATATTAAAAGGGAAATTGGATTAAAAAGGGGACTCTATAGGAGAATTAAAAGGGGAAAAGTACAGGTAATAGGGCAGTATAATGACCTAACTAAGAAAGTTAAAAAGGATATTTGGACTGCAAAGAAGAATTATGAGGTTAGGATAGCTAGAGACGCCCAGAAGAATCCAAAGGGATTCTATCTGTTGTACAATGCTAAAACAAAGGAAAGAATAGGACCTCTTAAAGGAATGGATGGCAGCTTGATAGAAAATGGTGAGGAAATTAGTAAGGAATTAAATAAATACTTCTTGTCCGTATTTTCTCAAGAAGAGTCGGGTAGGGAACTGGAGCCAGTACAGATCTTTAGGGGACAAGAGGTTGATAAATTAAGCGAAATAGCCATAAGTAGGGAAGTAGTTAGCAAGGAAATAGACTTAAAAAGACTAAATTTCTAGGGCCGGACGACATTTTTCCGAGGATTCTTAGGGAATGTAGAGAACTCGTTAAACCTATTGCGATGATTTTTAGAGAATCATTAGACACAGGAGTAGTTCCTAGGCTATGGAGGCAGGCAAATGTAGTTCCTATATTAAAGAAAGGAGATAAGGCAGAAAGTAGTAACTACAGCCCAATTAGTTTAACATCAGTGGTAGGCAAGATGTTAGAAGTTATCATAGCAAGGGCAATTAGAAAACACTTAGATGAACACAAGCTAATTAGACATAGTCAACATGGTTTTAGCAAGGGGAAGTCATGCCTCACAAATTTATTATCCTTCTATAGGAAAGTATTTGAAACAATAGATAAGGGGGACGAGTATGATATAGTTTATTTGGACTTCAGTAAAGCCTTTGACAGAGTACCCCATAGGAGACTGTTAAGTAAAGTTAAGGCTCATGGCATAGGTGGGAAGGTACTTGAATGGATTAGGGGATGGCTTACTAGTAGGGAACAGAGGGTACAGATTAATGGGAAATCAGAATGGGGTAACGTCACTAGTGGGATACCACAGGGATCAGTACTAAGACCGTTGTTATTCATAATTTATATAAATGACTTAGAGACAGGAATAAACAGTGATATCAGTAAATTTGCCGATGACACAAAGATAGGAAGACCGGTAAAGAATTTAGATGATGCTAGGATGCTGCAGGATGACTTAAATAGGCTGTACGAGTGGTCAGAGAAATGGCAGATGCAGTTTAATGTTAACAAGTGTAGCATTATGAGCGTAGGTAAGGGTAATAGGTCTGTAAACTACACATTAAATGACACTACCTTAGGAAGGTCATATAGTGTACATGGTTGACCTCTTACAGGTTAAGGGGAGGTAACCAAGACAAGATCAATAGAGTTCAGGGAGACATTAGTCTCCCCTTTCCCTCTGTGCCTGTGCTCGTATTTAAGTAGGAGAGAATACAGAGGAGCTATCCATACTCATCACTCCGCTCCCTTTGGTCACTTTTTAAGACCCGTAGGGAATACTGTGGTAGTATTCTTGCAGTCCTTACCACAGGGCTATTGTAAATCATAGTAGGATAAATGTAGCACTGAATGGTGAGTTGCTTTAAGGGTTAGAATGTTCTCAGTGTTTAGGGTCGCATGGAGGAACAGATGTAGAGGTAGGTCTAGAATTTAAAAAACAAGGTATGGGGAGGAAGTTTTGATGTAGATTGCTTACAATGAATGGAAAGAGAAGGCTGCTCGAAGAGTTAGTAGTGTTGACTGCATTGTAAGACAGAATATGGGAATAGCAGAGATAAAAATAATTTAATTCAATAGAGATAAGGTGTTTCGGCAATATATAAGGAGGAGTAATATGTGTGAAAAGTCAGGAAACGCACAGGAGAACTAGTGTTGTGAAAGAGATGGCTTCTCTAGTAAAGCAGTGCTGTGATGGTTTAGGCATATGGATAGAATGCATTAGGAACTATTAATGAAAAGGAAAAAAGAAGGGGACATCAGCTGGGTATACAGATAGATCGATAGGCATAGTTTGTAACATAAAATACAGTTGCATATGGTAAAGTATCTTAATAACAAGCAAATTTTGTTTCTTTCAGGATTACAAGATCCAGTATTGTAACATCTGTTAAATGCAGTTCATTATATTTCATGACTAAGTCTTTTACCAAGATTTTTTCTAGCTGCTTCAATGAGAGGTTTAAGTGTAGCTGTGCTGATTGCCTTTGAGAGAAAGCAGTGCTTTAGTAGGTCTTCAGCTGTTGCCCTCAGATCCATATCAACTTGAAGGCACTGGTTCAAGAAATCCTGAAATACAAGAAATTGTGTTCTCAAAAAGCAACACTAATACTTCCCTCACCATCATAAGAAGTGATGAAATGACATTTCTTTGTATATCAGCACGTCAGGGAAAGGAGAAGAGGTTTACTCTCTCCAGTCAGCATGACAATAGTTTCACACAGAAGACTACCAAGTATTTAGTATTTAGTCACAACGTGGGGTCCTTCAGTAATTAAAATGGCTGTGGAAGTGACAACTTTTTACCACAGAAAAAAATAAGTATAATGACTTGCCAATCACTATGTTTTCCAAAATGAAATTATCACCAGCATCCAAACTGATGTCGACTTTAGACAGTTCAGCAATTCCTATTTTTTCATGTGTTATTTTCATTACAAATTTGCTACATTGTTTTGTGAAGTGTTCAGTGGTTGTTGAGAGTCTCCAGCTTTATTCCTTGATTGCCTCCCATCCCACTTTTAATCTGATTCTAAGACTATTTCACTTACATAGTCATTTAGATTATCTAGATTTTCATTTATTTAGTCCATTAATTCTAAATATTTTTTATAGATTCTAATCCTGAATCTATCCAACTTGTTTTTTGAGTGTTAGGATAATTGGCCTCTTCATTCTTATTAACTTTTCTCTTTTTATCTTTAGCTTTAGTGTTAATTCTGTGGATACTGGACTTGAATTTATTGAATGAAGTCCATTTCATTTTTCATTTAATTTAATCAGGCTTTTTTCATGTCCACTTCTTACTTGCTTCAAGTTCAAAGAATGTGTTCGTAACTTTCAAATTATTCCTCACTGCAAATTCTATGAACATGTCACCTCTATCATTTTGTGTATTTATTCTGAAAATTCCTAATGCTGTCACTCCTACAATCTACACTCTTTTCCTTAAAATTTAGGTTAAAAACACTAATTATGAAATAGTAGTGATGGGCTTTGTGTCTTTTCATTGCCTCTTCTACATTTGTATAAAACCTCTCTACATCCTCAAAATCTTGATCTGATGTGTGTGTATAATCCTGTGTGATTATAATTGCGTAGGTGTTATTTTAGCCTTACTTGGGGTCTGCAAGAATACTACCATTGTATTCCCTGTTGACCATAAGAGATGGCATGAGGGGTCTGGGAAACCACTCCTCTGTAATCTCTTCAACGAAAAGACAGGGTGCAAAGGGGAGGGAAGGGTAATGTTTACCTGAACCCTAACTGTCTCGTCTCTTAAGATTCTGTTTTAAAAGGGATATTAACTGGGATAGATATATGGTGTGAAAAAAAAACCAGCTGTGGAGCAATGAAGGATGATTGTACATGATGGAGGTGAATAATAACATATAAATATCTAATAATACTGGCATACAATTAATTTCAAGAACCAAAAAGGAACACCACATCAAGTGAATGGAACGTAATTACCACTACAATCTAACTGTGAAATACTTTCAGTTAAATGAGCATGAGTTTGAAGAAATATCCCTTACCTGAAATTCTACACTTAATTTACTCCATGATGGAATTTCTGGCTTTCCATTGGCTGCGATAAGATACAGAGCACGCAGTGGAGTTTCTTTCAAGTAAGGTGGTTCTCCTTCAACCATTTCTATTGCCATGATACCAAGAGACCATATGTCAACTTGTTTTCCATACTGCTTTCGATTTACAACCTGATAGACAGTATAAAATTAGATAAAGTAACCATATAATTAAAATGTAGAGCTAGCAGCAAATACCTTTTAATGAAGTAAGTTTTCTTGTAATGTAAAAGCTTCATATGGCTATAAAAGTGTTACCATACAATTTCTTTTTTACAGTTATAAGACATTATATAAAAAAGAGGAAGAAGGAAAAAATATGAAAATTGGTATCAGGGTATAGCATACTCGACATTCTGTTGCATTAATTACTGGCGAGAGAAAAAAAGAAGTTTTTACATGATATTTCAAACAATAACACAACTGTAACAAATGGAAAGAACTCCTTTTACAACTAATTAATTATAGGACAAGAGGGTATGTACATAAATCCAACCAGAACAATGTTTAAATAAGTTATCAAATCTATCAACCCAATTGATATTTGGAATGGGTTAAAGGCAGAGGTAATACAAGCAAAATACATAGATCTAAAACAAAAGTGGACTACAGTATACGTGGAGATAGGACAACATATAGCTTCTATGAGTATACCAGTCACGTATCGCAAACTTAGTATTAATGAACTTTAACTAAATGCAAATTGTTCAAATTGATAAGTACTTTCTGACAAAATAAAAAGCTTAAGTTGTTCACATTTAAATTGATCTCGTGTGTAATTCTGCCATCGCCCAACAAGTGGTTTGGCTGCCACAAGCTGCCACCACCTGCCTACCCACCACTCCCAAGATGCCATTGAAATATTGATCAGTGTCTGCTGGGAAGAATGATATGGAACCTTAACGTAAAAATAAGTTCTGCTGTTTAGAAGAAAAGATAAAGTGTTAGATAGATTGGCAATGTTGAATAATGCAACCTTCCTTTGAGGGTTTCTAAATGGAATGGAACACAATCATAATTATCAGACTAACCTCAGGAGCCATCCAGTATGGAGTCCCAACCATGGTGTGACGTTTCTCATCGCCAGAAATATTAGCACAAAAGCCAAAATCTGTTACTTTAACAGATCCATTCTTTCCGAGAAGAACATTGTCTGATTTAATATCTCTATGGATTATACCCTGAAAAATATGAAGCATTAAAAATCTTAATTACATGAAATCGTTATTGAAATTTGTATCATATAATAACATATTGATGGCAAAAAAATACACCCCTATGACAGTAAAAGTCTATTAATCTGGTCACCAATAGAACAGCAAGTATGAATGTGTCGCCCCCTCCCTCGCCACAGATAATCCAACATCTGATGGTCAAATTTTTTCCATGTGGCGGATGGGTGAACACTTAGGGAGAAGGGATTCCTGCTTTCTCTGCCCATACAGAGTCTAGGAATGGGCAGGTATTGTTAATTTCAGTACTCTGAGTATTAGAACTTGAAGACAGTGGAGCTGGGAGCACTGGTATCAGTACTGACAGTAGGGCAAAGGCAGAAGTGTGTTGTGGCACAGTCAGCCTCACAGTAACAACTGCTGCTGGGAGAGGGAAAGTGTGGGAGGGATGTTGGAAGGGGCAAGGGAGGGAAGGGATGGTAATTGAAGAGAGTTGTTGCTCCTTAATCAAAGTTAGAATATGCCATGATCCATTGTCTTCAAATCAATATATTGTTATTAAAACACTGTGAGAGAGAAGCATCAAATTGTCCATACACGTGGTATCATTCAGTTGCCTGAAATTTACGATAATCCGATACGGTGCTTTGCAAACTGGATTAATAAACTTTAAATGCATTTTGTATTGGTATGAGTTAATAAGTTAGGGTTTTAATTAATTTAAGAATAATGGAATAACACTTTAAAATAATCATAGTTCATGTTGTAGTTGAAGCTATGGACATGTAAAATGATAGGGTACCTGAAGTAAATTCATGTTATATATTTAAAAAAAATTGTAATACATACTTTATCATGAAGGTACTTTATTCCTTTCAATGTTTGAAGACAAACAGCAGCTATCTGGGTGTCCTTCATTATTGTTTCTGTGACAACATCAGTTAAAGGTCCACCATCTAGCAGCTCCATTACAACCTGTAACCATTTATAAATATCAAATTAACCATATAAAGTTTAAATCTGTACCTGTAATAAAAAAAAAAAAATAGTATAGTAAAACATATTATTTTATGTGCATATTAATAGTTAGGTTAGGTTACAAAACTGAATTCGACCCACTTTTTATAGCTGCCGATTTTTCAAAAGGACAAAGATGGATACAACTTTGCTCTTCATGAGATTAATTCATTACATTGCCAGGAAACAATAAAACCCATCAGTTGTAAAGACATTCATGCTTGTTATTTTATGATTCAAGATGAATTCAAGTTAAAGCAAGTCACCAGCCAGATGACAGAAGCTGAGCACCTAAGTTTCATTTTCATTTACGATAACAAAATTAAGCTTTGTGTAGAGCAATACATTTACTTGTGTAATGTTATGAGCATTGATGATGACAAGAAATATTATTGAGCAATAAGCCATCCTAGCCAACTTAGATCAGAATGGACTGAAGATATTTAGACCTTTTCATTGCATTCACATACAATCAAAAGTGGATAGAATTTACCAACGAATTTTTAATATAATAAATACTAGTTAACTATCATGATATCATTACCAGGATGTTCTATGAGAAGCAAAAAGAGCTACGGTGGCTTCTTAAGAACAGTATGATTTTTGTCTGACTTAACTATTGGGTTTTGGTAATCAAGTGACAGAAGCATGGCCTTCCTTTTCTCACAATGATTGGTCCATTTAGGTCAAAAAATAAAATTGAATGACTAAATTTCCATTGAACTACATATTTCCTTTGTAAATGACCTCATATAAGCCATCCTACACTAGGATTGGCACCAAAACATTGATAAATCATAGGACCAAAAATTCTGTGTTTATATATGAATGATCCATCACCTTTTGACATGCTTGCAATAGTTACAGTCTATTCTGCCAAGAATTTTGTGCTTTTCAAATACTTACCCACAAATGATCATTTAACAAAAAGCAATCTAGGAAGTTGACCAAATTTTCATGCTTTATATTCTTCATGACTTCTACTTCATTTAGAATCAGTTCTTTTTTGGGTTGCTTGTTAAGATTAATATCCTTCACTGCAACAATGCGACCGGTAGCCTTCTCTTTGGCAATAAAAACAGTGCCAGATGCTCTGAAAATAAGTATCAAGGATCATTCAGAGAAAATAAAATGAGTGGGATGAAATTAAATTAAATGTTTCATATTTCTTCCATTTCTGAGCTTCTGAGAACAGCTGGCAACAGCTGACATTGCCATGAAAGAAAATTCTTAAATGCACCACCTGAATTAGGGATATTTAACAGTTAAGTATAAAAACCTAAATTTGAAAACAGTAAATTCACTAAACTTCACGGCTGACTGCACCATTTGCAATGTTGCAGCCTCAATCAAATAACAATGATTTCTTTTATTCTATTCTATATGCTCATATGCCTTATGTTTTAAAACAAAAATTGATTTGGTGGAAGTCATGAGAGGCAGTAAGTATATACAGCTGGAGGAGCTGGGACTGAATCCATGATGGGATGTTCATAGTACAAGACATGCTACTAATCTGGTTAAGATGGTCCTGGAGTGGCAGTGTCTACATTGTGGGACCATTAGCCAATAGCTAAACACCGGGGGCCAAGCCGCCATAACAAATCCTTGCCCCTTCGCAGGGTACAAACACCTGGGAATGTCTTCGGTCACCCAGGCCACCCTTCACACAATCCACACAAATTCACGTATTTTTGATACTGAGAAATGATTTTCCAGTAGCTATTTCTCTCCTTCTTATAGCCAGAGACACAGAGGCAAATAATTATACATGTTAACAATACAAATCCATGAAGGCAGTGTGGAAACACCCAGTCCATGCCATGACCTATCTCAGGAGCTCAGGGTTGTTCGGCCAGGATGCTTCAGGAACAACAACGACAGATACTCCACTACATTAAATTCTGAAAGGCCAAGCTCAAAGACAAAGATCAGGAAAAATTTAATGTTGCCAATGGTATTTCCAATGGATGGTATGATGGTCGCCACCTTTGGTATGCTTAACACGAAGCTGGTTGCTGACCTACAGGATTATAAAAAAATCATGTCTGTCAAAACGTATCACAACTTTGAGGAACTTCTGCAACATAACCCCATATCCAAAGAATTCATGTCATTATTTTTTCAAAAGGTCCAGGTCAGGAAACATTCATAAACATTGTTGGTGGCGGTGAAGGTACTTGGGCACAACTGACCACCCCTCAAGAGTTATTAAAGCTTCTTTTCTTCTCTATAAGTTAGCCATAACATTTTCAAAATAATTGAATTACTCTGTCAACTTTGTATTGTAACTGGATAACAAGAGGAATCGAGATTAATGCTTACCCTGCACCAAGCTCGTGATCCCGTTCATAGATATTTTCTGGATTCCTCGGAGAACACTGTTGTCTGAATTTCTCCATAATTTCTTCATCATTTAACGGAGGATTTCTTCTTCGAACCTGGCAGTGAAGGGAATATATAAATGTTTTTGTATAAATCAGTAATTCATCATAAATGAGTCCTCTACTTTAAAACATGGTGATGACCTGGCTAATTCATGACATCAGTATTTCGTAATAATAATAATAATAATAATAATAATAATGTTAAGATAGTTATTCATGAATGAGGATAATTTTTTCAGAACATTAATTTCCCTAACAAAATTTTATGACATAAGAAACGCAATTTCCAATAGAAATCACTGAAAAATGTCAATCTAGATGACATTCTGTAAATAAAATGCAAGGACTTCTTAATTTCAGTGACATTCAAGATCCAAAAATTACTAATTCTGTACTGAAACCCAAATATCCTTAGTCTCAACATGCGAGTTCATTTTTCACTAGTTGACACTTTCGTTAATGCAAAAGTAGTGTCCTCACAACACAAGCATGTACAAAGCTTTCCCTAGAGAAGTATAGATACTTGGCAAAGAATGTACAACTGAAGGAAAAATTGACAAATATAAGGTGATAGTGTTCATGCAACTCCCCTCGCAGGGCTAAAAATAAGTCAGAGATAATAATAAGATACCTTTGATTTGTGATTCACTGATGACATCTGAGCAGTGAGTAATTCCAGTTTTATGGTTTAACTTCAAATTGCTATAACATGATACTTACAGGCACTGGACTTTCTTTACTTGTCACTTCAGCTTCCTTGACATTTTTGCATACGTCTGGTGATGAACCTGCCTCCTGGGAACAAATAAATAATATCAGTAAATGGTAAACATATCATGCCAACAATATAAGAAAGGCCCTACAACCTTAAAATCGAAAGTCCTACAATCTTAATATCAAAGTGTAAAAATGCCAAATAATCCGAAATTTTAAGAATGTGGTCAAATCTAAAATATCTTGATACTCGAAACATTTCTGAGGTAGGTACGCAAACAAATTTAAACAAGGTGCCAAAAGTGCCCAAGAGGTGGAGAAGTAAAAGTAGTTGGAGAGAACTATAGCTCCTCCACATAATCTGTTTGTGACTGTAACCAATTAAACATGGCTCCCACATCTTCCATAAGTAAGTATGTATGTATGTACTTTACAAAGGTATCCCCCAATACTCTACTGAAAAAACCAGTAATACAAATCACCTATAGTGTCCTGCCTTTCAGACTACACGATGTTCAATGTATTTAGAACTGAGAGAGAGAGAGAGAGAGAGAGAGAGAGAGAGAGAGAGAGAGAGAGAGAGAGAGGAGAGAGAGAGAGAGAGAGGAGAGAGAGAGAGAGAGAGAGAGAGAGAGAGAGAGAGAGAGAGAGAGAGAGAGAGAGAGAGAGAGAGAGAGAGAGAGAGACTTCTTAAACTTTGTCATTTGTTCTTTTGTCTGTATGACTATCTGGAGACGTTTTGGTATGTTGTGGAAGTATGCAAAGGTCAGTTGTCCTCTCTATGTGGGGTGTGAGGGGCACACAACTTCATGCAGATTTTCCCACTATATTACAATGGAAAGGGCTCACTACTTTACATGGTGACTATATTTACATGCTTCTACAAAAAAGTTTGACGTGTATCCCTTAATACATTACATTTCATGTTTAGATAAAATATGCTATTCAAATATACACCAAAACATTGAAAGTATGACATTCAGTAAATACTGTAACTTACAAAAGGATGTTGTTTACTCGCCTGCTGATGTTGATTACTTGTAATTGGTTCACCAGTGTCTTTTCCTGCAAGAAACATTGCTCTTCATTATACATTATTTGAACCTGCTAATATGGATTTTCTGTTTTGTTCCAACATACTAGAAATCAAAGAAATATAATAGAAATATAAAGAAATAAATGTATGTGTACATACCATCATCAAAAATATTTTCTATAGCCTCAGTTTCTTCCATAATTACTTCAGGTGTGGCTATTATCTTGACGTCAGTTTCTTTTCGTTTAATAGAATATTGAAAATATTTTGCTGCAGATATGGCAGCTTGAGGGTTGTTCTCCATTTCATCCTCACTGAAAATAAAATATTAAATTTTAGTAAAGTGTGAACTAAGCTTAGTGTTCTATTCTTCACTGTCTGTTTTTCTTATTACTCAACAAGCCAACATGGGACCAAAGAAGGGTAATGACAGCAGCAGACCAAGAAGAAAGTTGTTAGGCCCTGTTCACATGATCGAGCAGTATTTGGTAGCAACATGCTAAATGTCCACTGTCGGACAAAATTGGAGGGCAAACCTGGGAGTGTTCCTGCCCATCATGGAGAGAAATCACCAGACATTGTTCGTGTACCTTTGCTTCCCAGAATAGATCGACACTGTTAGAAAACCATAGTTGACCTCTCATGCTATCCTCTCATGATTACTTGATCCTTTAGATAAATTTCTCAGTGTTTCAAAACCCAAGGCATTACAGTGGCAAGTAGTGGTGAAAATCTCCAATGAAGACTGTATAACAATATGTGTTGTAACACTGGTTATCTTGTATTGTGGCTTCAAAGAAGGAAATGCTACCAGTAGAAGATTAGACAAAATGGAAGAGTCCCTTTTGTGTTTAAGGGGAATCTTAGAAACTGTAGACACATCAGAAATTTATATAAAAATGAGGAGAAAAAGCTGTGTAGTGACGGGATAATCAACATCGATCAAACTCCGCTTGGACCTTGTGATCATTATGGTCTTATTGGTAAGGCATCGGTATGTTGAACGTACTGTCAGAGGTTCAACCCCAGCTGTAGCCCTTTCATGGCTACTACTTCAGATCAATTCCTCATTTCTTCAAAACACAAGAGCATTACAAAGAGAAAAGACCATGATGTTAATTGAATTACATTGCCAGCACCCTTGCCTTTGGAATGTCAAAGTGGATGTGCACCTACATGGAAAGGGACAAACAGTGAATGCGATATTAAGATATGAAAAGAAGTGGGACTACAGTTATATCAAGGGAAGTGAAGATAAAATTTGAATTAATTAAAAAGCAGCTTAGATCAGAAATAAGAAAGTTGCAGAAATCAAATAAATTTGGTGCTGGGAGTGAGGACATTAAAAGTTCCCTACATTATAGTGCTTTGATGTGCTGGATGCTGTTGCAAGAGCTAAGCTTCTGAAAACTTTGCATTGTAGAGTTTCTTCAATGACGGTGCCACTTTGAAAATGTTTTAATCATGGACGCCCATGCTTCAAATTCTGCACCACATTGAGAGAATATAACCCTTTCTTGACTGCCTGAATAGTCACATTGGAGTGAGACAAATTTTTGGCATGTTCAGAGCTGGTTGCTGCATCACAACAAGCCAACTTACAGCAAGCATGCACACACTTGCTTAATAGTGATAGCATGAGAGCAGAAGGCATACTGGCCCTACAAGATGGAGAGGAGTCATGGAGTCATGTCATGGAAAATTTTAATGAATGTTTTTTATGCATGGTTATTCTTCTGTTGTGTATGTAAAGTTATATAATATACAACCTGTATTGGACGATACATGACAGTGTACATAAACTGATGTATGTCAATTGTATTGCATCAATGTACAATGATATTTGTTATATTTGTCTCACCTGATAGCATTGCCAATAAATTGTTTCCATGCATCTGGAATTCCTTCGTAAGACTTTGTCTCTTCATTGTATGTGACATGCACATTGTGCTCGACCCCTTCAGGACGCGATATATGAACATCATCTGAAATAATTATTTCTTTTCGTCCAAACAACTTTGATAATACAGACTTCATTCTGGCCTGCAAAGAAAGAAAAAACATACTTTAGGGTAATTAAATTACTAATTACAACTCAAGAAAGGCAATATGACACCAGAAAATGACATGCTTAAACATATTCTTCGTTTAAACATCATGTATATACATCACATAATATACTTCCCAATATAAGAACCATATCAAAATGTATATCAATCATTATATTAAATTAACTTATTAGCTTTGTATCATGGGTAATCATTATGCACTTCCTAAAATCATCTTAAAAGAGTTTTCCACAAGTTACATTTAGTTCAACTAAATAATCTGAAATGGAATTCATAAAATTTTATTGTACATTTAGCATTATCATACTAATAACACTGAAGATTGGGTCTCTGAATGTGCATCAATTTAGTATGCTTGGAGGGTAAAAGGGAGGTGATTGGAATCATGTTTCTGGAGCAAATGTTTGATGTGTGGCCTTGAGTGAAACTAACTTGAAAGGGAAGGGTGAATGTGAGTGGGTGTGAGTGGAAGGATGTCAGGTGTACTTTGCTTTAGTGCTGTTTATAGTTTTGGATGCAATACCTATTACTTGGCTATGTTTAAAAGTAGTCAATCTTCTTACTTGTCAGTTGGCTTGATTGTAAGACTTGAAAATTACAGATTACGCTTTCTAAGGCATGGGATTTCATCTGCAAAATTAAATTTAACTGAATATCTTCCCATGATGTTCTTGTATTAAATATTGGTACTCAATGAAGTTGTTGAAAATCAAGGATATAGGAACAGGGATTATTACTTTGATTACATTATTGGCTGACATTATTTATATGAATTTTTTTTCATATCCTATCAAAGAAGGAAGGTTTAAATAAGGCTTGGTCATATTTATCACCCTTAGTTATATTTATAGTGATTTAACTCTGAGGTAAATATAAAAGGATGTCAATGAACAGAAAGATTTGTCTGTCTATTTATCTAAATAGCTATTCTGATGGAAATATATTATATCAAATCAAGAGACATAACATAATCTGATTATCTCTTAATAAAACGGTCAGTTTTTCTTTATTTACACCACAAGGTGTTTAGAATAACTTTCCTCAGCAACACAACTACATCTGATGGTTCAATGCTTTCAAGACCATGATGGAAGTAATCGCATATCATGTTACTTTTATATAAATCATAAAGATAAGAGGGTGAACAACTTTTCTGCCATTGGCGTAACATTACTTGTTATCCCATCACTGGACTACATCATACTGTCCATCTGTTTAGTGATTGCTTATATACAAAACAACTTTTCCAAATCAAATGTACTTGAAATTTAATTGTACTTACATAGTGATTATTTTTCATTTCTAGAATCAATTGCAAGAGAAGAAGGAAATTTCAAGGCATATTTCTTTCAACGTCTCCATAAATTATTAGGCAATGGTGTGTCCAAAATGAGTTGCTTGGTCCACACCCACTCCATGCAGTTATAAGATTATTATTCTATCTAAACTGTTGTGCTTTACTCCAATAACACTACGATGATTAACAAACATTACCACTGATGCTAACTTCACCAAAGTTGCCAAACACCTTATGTATTCTAAAAATGCTTACCTACGATGTAATGCACAGGAGTCTTGCCGAGATGTCGCCCTACACTGGTTTGAGTGGTTTCCTGTGTTTACTGATAAAGAAGAGATAAGGTTCCAGATCAGTTGCCACACGAAATAAGTACATCACACACACACACACACACACATATATATATATATATATATATATATATATATATATATATATATATATATATATATATATATATATATATATGCATGTATATATATTGAATATAAAATAAATGTGCGCCCAGCTATTTCCTGTAGTGTAAAGACATGCATGTCACGGTTTGAGGAAAGCTTCCGTACTTTGTTCAGACACACACTTATATGGGTGTATATGCATACATACATTTAGTTACGTTGCCTCACAAATATTGTCAAGGAGGTTCATCAGGTTCATCAGGATGGAACTTCCAAAAGTGGTGATTGGTGACACACCCGGTGTGTGTGTGTGTGTGTGATCGTACGCTGGTGGTGCCTCCAAACAGCTGTCAGGCAAATGCAATGGAGATATACAACAAAGACTCTAATACGATAGTCTTTGATATACAGTCTGTATATGATCCTTGGCTAAGTACACACACACACACACACACACACACACACACACACACACACACACACACACACACACACTCTGTGTGTGTGTTGGGTAGAGTAGGAGAGAGCGATGATACGACTCGTGTGTTCGAGTCATACGTGGTGGTGTCACAAAGCTGCAAGGTCCCCAAAACACTACTCTTTGGACTTAACGAGCGGCGAGGTGAAAGTACTACTTTGCGCTTACTTCCACGTAGTTATCAGGAGCAGCATAAGTAATCAGGCCAAGATTTGTTAAGGCAGTAAAGTTTTTCCTATAAACTGCATTATATTGGATTAAATTCAATATGTAATGATTATAGAGAACCAATGCAATGCAACACGTAACTTAAGTTGACAAGTCGTTGGAGTGTACGATGACACCAAGAGTCAAATGGGAATTTTCCACATAAGGACAGAATAAAACCTACATCACATGAAAAGAAAAAAAATGTCAGCCTACATAAATGTTACGTAAGCCCGTCTGCCAGCCTTCCTCCTGCGTCAAGTTACAACACCACAGAAGGGACAGATCGAAAGGGGGGGGGGGGGGGGGGTTGTTGTTGTTGCGGGGCAACACCAAGGATGAAAGACATGTATATGTCTCTCATCCTTGGCCAACACTACACAACTCACTTCTATAACCTGGATCAGGTGTGTGAATGCGGGCAGGCCAAAGACACTACCAACACTGGTCAGACAACATAAGTGGACGAGGAAAAACACAAAGCACATTTCCTGGGCTTTATTTCCTTTGGTTATACACATGGCGGGAGGCGAAACTTGAGAGAGGGAGACCTTCCGCATCCATCACTGAGCACACCACCACTATACAGTCCTCAGTACACGGTGGAATGTTCCAGGCTCCAGTAGCCACGCAAATACAGGCTTTCACAATAACAAGGTGGAAGTGTAAGTAAGTAAGTAAGTAAGTAAGCCAGCCAATCATGAGGCAGAGTCTGCCTACGTCACTGGCGAGGGCGGAGCGGCTGAAAATGTGATACAGTTTTCGGAAATATGTTCCCGGGAAGTCTAGAAAGCCCGCCAATTCCTGGCGCGAAACTGAACATCCCCCCTTTAAAGCCCAGGGCATCTAGACATGCCTAACACATGCATAAAATAACAATTTAAAAGACCCATTTTAGATTTTGTAAAAATAAAAATGGTTCTCAACCTTGAATAGATTATTTCAGATCAGATAATGTAGTCTTTTATGTGGGATAATGGGGGGCAGAGAACAAATGCACAAACACAATTCCAACACAATTATACTAATTATGATAGCATTTAGTCGTATACGGTCATTATTGTTATTAGATGGTCATATTTCCTTCAAGTTTTCAGTTTAATAAATCCGGCAACAATATTTGAGCCATAGATTGTTTTCGGAATCTTTCACATTTGCAAGTGACTTCCAACGTTCGCAGGTTTCTTGCTGCTTCACGACCTCAGTGTTTACTGACCTACTCAATGAAAAAGTGAATTGCCAGACGTCATCGAAGGAGGTGTGGGAAGAGTACGTCATCATCTTTTCTTATAAGCAAAAGAAATATTGAGAACCACTACATGTCGCTATATTCTATAAGGGATATGAATTTATACATTAAATATCCTATAATATACAGATTAATATTTGAAGTCATAAGTATTTTGCATCAAATACTTTTCATAAATGCCAGAAAAAACATTAATCTCTCTCTCTCTCTCTCTCTCTGGTCTGCTCGCTAATCCACTATGCTATCTTCCTATCTATCCTTGTTATGTTAAACATTATTCTCCATTATTTCATTAACCTTTGGGCACTGAAAGTTTCGTTCCTGCACTTTCGCAAGACTAGTAGTGTCCGATCAATATGTTAGAACTGGCACACTGCATTCGTTATTAACCTTTCTCTTTTGTGATAGTGGGTGATTGTTTTGTTTACCAAGACTAGTTGATCCAATCTCTATTCTTCTTTTAATTTCTTCTCTATGCCCTGGACTTACACTAATTTTCCGTCCTAAGTGGATATATTCTTGAACATATTATTCTATTGCATCCATTTCAATTTCATGATCTTGTATGAAATTGCTGAATATCACAATATATATATATATATATATATATATATATATATATATATATATATATATATATATATATATACATTTATATAAATGTGTATATATATATATATATATATATATATATATATATATATATATATATATATATATATATATATAAAACTATATGTGTATATATATATATATATATATATATATATATATATATATATATATATATATATATATATATATATACATATATATAAACACACACACACAAACACACACACACACACACACACACACACACGCACACACACACACACACACACACACACACACACACACACACACACACACACACACACACACACATTGATATAATATTTTTGGTGCATGGGCAGCACGTTGGTCTGGTGAATTCCCGAAGGCCAGCTGGGCACGCAACATAATGAAGGGTGAGTTGCTTTATGTCTCCTTCTACAGGTTTTAGTGTAGCTTGGATCAATTTTAGACACACAGAGCAAGAGTCATTTAGTGTCGAGATGATATGCAAGTCTGTGGGAACAAGAATAGCAGGAAGTCGTGAATTATGTAGGGGAGGCAGTGGCTCAGTGCTTAGCGTGCAGGGTAGACGAGCTCAGAGTCCCGAGTTCGAGTCGCTCGATGGGCTGGCTACTCCGGCGAGTGGCCAAAGATCACTCACATGCTGCTTGCCATCATGCTGCCATCAGAAAAATGTAATTGATAAAAGCGGCAATTCATGGTGTGGGAATGAGGGATCAGTTGAGATGAGAGGAGCGTGAAGGGATAGTCAGTGGTTAGATGTGAGTGTTGGCATCAGTGAAGAAGTAATGGTTCAGTCATGAGGCTGTAACTGTTAAAAATATGTATCTAACACTAGAAAAATGAGCGTCAATGTGGCAAATCTTGACTTGACTGACCACTGGTTCGACGTTTATTATGCTTTACATCTAGGTATATTTAATTATGAACACATTTATTGATAATCTATACACCATATTTCCTTGACGGCCATTCAATATCAAGACTTACTTCATAGAATTAAACACATGTTTTCATCAATAACATTTATTCTAATGTAGGATTTATAAGGAAAATTAAAAAAATGGTGCACTTCATTACTTCTCTTGGATTATGTAATGAAATATTTTTCTTTGCGCTGAGTTGATTTAAAAAAAAAACATTCGCAAAACTATAAGTGATGTCAGTTGTATTTGCGTGGAAACTAGTATGGCTGACGCCTTTGAATCAGATGGTCGGCTGTGAGCAACAACGGATGAGCCACACCCGCCCCCAACGTGACTCTGGAGCAGACTAACTCCAGACGCAAGGTGAAGGAGTGGCAGGGCTGGCACTCGTTTGCAACCTCACTCCTATCCCGACCACCGCACAGGCAGGGTCACGTTCCCGCGCTGCTCTCCACCTACTTCGAGTAGAATTTGTCGGACGAAGTCTATCTTTTCTTTCGGTGTGTTATTGAAAGTATATCTCATACAATAAGTATACTGATTGAAAAAAAGTTTGTAATCAAGAAAGCTTGTTGATACAATCGTGTGCATTAACTATGTAGGACATTTACATTACACAGTATTAAAAAAAAAAGACGACGACGACTGTGTGTTAGATGGTTTGATTACATATAGTGATGCGATGAGTGTTTTTTTTGTGTGTGTGATTCTAGTGTTGTGATCGTCTCTTAACATTACTCATATAAGAGAAAATGTGTGAGCGCGACAACTAAACATGTTAAAAACATTCCATATAAAAGTGGTCTGTTGAGCACAGTAGCTCGCCACATCAGCCGGTTTTCTATATATCCCGCAGACAAAAAAAATCCTTGTATTTGTAAATTGTGTGGAATATTGACAAAGACATCCCCAAAGTTCAATACTTTTTGCTGGAGGGCACAAAGGAATATTTTGCACAGAAAAGTGAAATTCGCCACATTCCTGAGTAAGACGTACAACATCACCCTGTCGCCAGCACCTCGAGGGTCCAAGTGCCTCAGCAGCACAGGAAGTCCCAAGGAGGTGGCGGCTTCGCACTCAGGCTTGCACCTTCAGCGTGCGGAAAAAAACTGGACCTGCTCCAGACGGTAAGTGGAATGTATTTTTCTTCCAGTGAGTCATAACCTTACACTAGCAGTATTCTTTCAAATTACTTAATGCTAAGTTTCATCATTCACTCCCAAAGAGGTACATGTATACTGCACAAGGTATAGATAGGC
>JAXIVD010003238.1:0-35000 GCA_036785275.1 Cancer borealis
ATGGGAATGGCGACATGGTATATAGCCTAAAGCTACACACGTCCAGAAGCGATATCCTTGTATTTAGGCCAAACTGTAGTTAAGAGAGAGAAAAAAAGAAGAGAGGATGGGACACTTGGTGGGAAAGAATGATCATAATAATGATAATAATTATAAAATCATTAATAATACTAATAATGATAAGGAAAATTATATTAATAATGATAATGATAATAATGATGATAATAATAATAATAATATTAATAATAATGATAATAGTAAATAAAATTATATTGATAATAATGGTAATAGTAAAAAGAATATTAATAATAATAATAATTACAATAATAATGACAATAATAGTTATATCAATAATGATAATTACTGATAGAAACAATAACAATATTACTACTACTACTATAAATAATAATAATAATAATAAATAATATTAATAATGCGCTCTCTCTCTCTCTCTCTCTCTTCTCTCTCTCTCTCTCTCTCTCTCTCTCTCTCTCTCTCTCTCTCTCTCTCTCTCTCTTAATCCCATGGCGAGGCACCCCTTGGAATTAAGGTATGTGTGTGTGTGTGTGTGTGTGTGTGTGTGTGTGTGTGTGTGTGTGTGTGTGTGTGGTGTGTGTGTGTGTGTGTGTGTGTGTGTGTGTGTGTGTGTGTGTCGATACATAAAACATATATTAGTGAATTTACTTTTGATGCTAACAGTTTTCCTCTCACTTCTTTAATTTTTTCTATCCTCTCTCTCTCTCTCTCTCTCTCTCTCTCTCTCTCTCTCTCTCTCTCTCTCTCTCTCTCTCTCTCTCTCTCTCTCTCTCTGAATAATTTAAACATTTATCTATATTTAAAAGGCGGATAAAATTAAACTTATAAGACATAATCTAAATATACAAATAGGTATGTGTGTGTGTGTGTGTGTGTGTGTGTGTGTGTGTGTGTGTGTGTGTGTGTGTGTGTGTGTGTGTGTGTGTGTGAGATTGTAATGTGGGGGGGGGAAATGTGCCAGGCGTGAGAGAGAGAGAGAGAGAGAGAGAGAGAGAGAGAGAGAGAGAGAGAGAGAGAGAGAGAGAGAGAGAGAGAGAGAGAGAGAGAGAGAGAGAGAGAGAGAGAGAGAGAGAGAGAGAGAGAGAGAGAGAGACTGTATAAAACTTGAAGATTTGGGGGGGGCAATTCCAATATAGACAATAATATCAATATATAATACAAAAATTATAAATGATATGTGAGTAAAAACATTTATATAACGAAGTATTACCTTGGGAATACGTGTTAATCTCAGAATAATAACAAAACGAAGGCACATTCAGTAAGGCCTAGGTGAGATCAATTTGGAGCATCACAAGTTCTTCGCAATGATGTATCGTTTGCCATATTATATCACTGTTTTCGGGGTTAATACTCTTCTAAACTTGTTAGATCTATATACTTCCCACCCTCACGCCAACCACCTTTGTCTCTCCCCACGAATCTTGTCTTTTATTTATGTCCATCTTATTAATGCAAGCCTTCTAAGCTATCATTTTCACTCCTTCATAACTTCCAGTGGTTAACTCTGAAACATAATGACTTACTTTGATTTTTAGTCCTTCATTTCGGTATCCTAATACTATGAAATACTCTCGTTATGTTATCACTACCATAAGCCTCTTCACATTTCAAACAAAACCTCATTTCACTATGGTCACTGATGGCCTCCAAACTCTACCTCTCCTAATAAACCATCTCTGTTAGTTAATACCAAGTATAAACTAATTATATGTAGCTACAATGTACTGTAGACTGTGGTTACTACATAATACAAGTCATACACCTGTAGTACGTTTAAGATAAATAATCAAATCCCAATTCTTAATAATCCTGTTTATGAACTGTCAAGAACAGCTGATTCACGTGAATGACTTACTTCATCAATCTTAAGCGAGTTAAGTAAGTACTTGGTAGTGTTACTTAATTAATTAATTACAGAAGAGTTAACTACAGGTTGAGTGTTATTTACTTTACTAATCACAGGATAGTTACATAAGTACATGGTAATATTACTTACTTCATCAATCACAGGAGATATTTTTTTGAAAGGTCCGCGAGGTGAGTGTTTACATCACATCAACACTCCGCCCCGAGGCACCACACCACCCTCCTTCCAAGCCCTTCACCACCACACCAGGCACCACACAGGACACCACACCCTGTAATCCTGTAGTCATAGCACCAAGACAGCTTGTAGTGGAAGGAGCCGGTGGTAGAGTGTTGATCCAATGTGTGTAAGGGCGGGATGGCGTCCATGACTTTCGGCCAAAAGACCTTCACGCCCACGCCGCCCCAGAAAGGCAGCTTCCCCCTAGACCACCAAGGAGAGTGTAAAAGGTTCATGCTCAAGTAAGGATAGTGATGTATATTTGTTCTTTATTTACCTTATCTGTCTATTTTTTGGATAAACTATAAATTTTGGTTATTATTTATTTTTTTATGTAATCTCTCCCTCCTTCCTATGTTTAGTTAAGAACATAAGAAGTAAGTCCATGTAAGAAATGAGGAGACTGCAAGAGGCCAGTTAATGACCTACACGAGGCAGTTTCTTGTCCCCCACCCTTGGAATAATCCAATATTTAGCCATCCCACCTGTCATCCCTATCCATAGTTAGGTTGTGTCTTGGATGTTATTACTGTTTTTTCTATGTAATCCTTCTCCCTATGAAAAAGTTGTGATTTTTAAGGTATACTGACTGTAGTTTAATACATTTGGTTATTGGCAGTGGTTATACTGCAGTACAGAACCCATTTTGCTGTGAAAGTCTGGTAAATATCCATTTTTGGTTTGTGGTGCATAAAAGGATTGATTTCAAGACATATTGTATAACATGGATTTAAACTTGGCTTGACAGATTACTTGTGTGATTTGTAACAGTCTTCTACAGTATAATTTTCCTATGTAATCATTGTGTTGTGGTGTTCAACAGATACATGCTGTGTTTGCATGAGCACAACAATAAAAACGCCTTGTGTCGTGAGCAGTCAAGGGATTACCTGGCTTGTCGCATGGAAAAAGGTCTAATGGCTCAGGAAGAATGGAACAAACTTGGATACTCTGACTTGGAAACACCCAAAGATAACTCTTCTTCCTGAACATTTTCAACAAGCTCACACACGAAACATAGGTAGGTTTTACAAATTATTACGTTATTGTCAGAAGAGCTTATTACTTTAAACTGCTGTCACACTACTTATAAGTATCATTGGACCAGCTATGTGAGTGGGATTTTGCACACATTGGTTTTCACACTTGCCTACATTTGCACAGATCTTCATACACAATCACAGTGTCATGATAAATTAAGAAGAACTCCTTTTGCAATCCTGTAGCAGTACAGAGCATATCTTCTCTCCTTACAGGCCATGTCCCAGCTGCCTCCTATTGGTCCAGGTCCTCGCGTCCTGCTGGGTTGCACAGGTAGCGTGGCAACCATCAAGGTGCCTGAGTTGGCACGCCGGCTGCAGGAGCGAGGGGCAAGTGTAGTCATTGTGCCCACCAAAAATGCATGTCACTTCTTGAGAATGCAAGCTAAAGTAGATGTTGGCCCTCAAAGGAGAACAGCTGGTGGTAAGAGTAACTTATTCAGTCGTGAGAGAAAAACTTCCAATAATGGTGAACTAAGGTGCAGTGACAGTGAGGAGCAGAATAGCAGCAGTGACCCGTGCAGCCAGTGTGGTAGCCGAAGCCCCATAGGGATGCTGGTGCCTGGTGGGGGAGACGACAGTGCCCTCAGATCCCTTTATCCTGACCTCAACTTTATACTGGACCAGGATGAGTGGACAGCTTGGAATGGTCGTGGGGATCCAGTGCTTCACATCCAGCTTAGGGACTGGGCGCAGGTGATGGTCATTGCTCCCCTAGATGCTAACACCATGGCTAAGATGGCCCAGGGACTCTGTGACAACCTGCTGACATGTATTGTTCGTGCCTGGGATGTGATGCGGCCCCTTGTCTTCTGCCCGGCGATGAACACACACATGTACAAACACCCTCTCACCATGCGACACACTGCAATGCTCAAGGTGAGCTTTTGGTGATCTGTGTTTATGTGACAATATTTGTAGACATAGTAGGCACAGTAAGGTCATGAATAGCATGAGAATTTGGTGTATAAACAGGCGTGTGCAATTTGTTACAGGTTACTCACGGGAAGAAATCTCGTTTGATTGATTGCTAAGCCTGAGTTGAGGGTAGGTTTTGGGGAGCTTATCTTTTTATTTATTTATATACCTAGCTAATATTTCCCATAAAGGGTAGTACAAACACAATATTTAGGGTTCTGGTAAACTTACCCTCCCCATCTGTCTCCTGTCTTTGTTAGGAGGGAATAGAGAAGAGGGATTCCCAGATCCCTCACTTTGTCCCTTTTAGTCGCCTTTTATGACCCGCAGGGAATACGTTAGTAGTATTCATGCAGCTCCACCACGGGGCTTTTACCACCCGTAAAAGAGGATACCCGAGATAATGCATCTATAGGGTTTCGGGAGAATTTAGTTTTCCCTTCCCCTCTATGCCTTGTCTCATAGTAGAAAGAAACAATACAGAGGAGGGGCTTCCTAGCCACCTGATTCTGTCTTTAATACTGCCGTGAAAAGTTCATGAGAAGTAGTGTCATCTTAATATTGCCATGATTGCTGGCAGAACTCTCGGTGAAACTAAAGAAATTTCAGTACTGGAAGAAATTCAATGTATTTGTGTAGTGTGCTGAGGCTAGAAGTCTCAAGGCTGTCATCATGAAGACTGCATCTCATACTAGTTATTGGCAGAGGTGTGGACAAATGCAGGTGTCAGATAATTATAAATCAAATGGAAATATGAATGTCTTTGTGTCAGTTAACCCAGCTTTAAAGTTCAAAGTTTTTTCTTATAAAGTGTTGTTGTGTTACAGGATCTTGGTTATATTGAGGTGTGTGTGGTGAGCAAGAAGTTAGCATGTGGCGATGTTGGACCTGGAGCCATGGCTGACCTGGACAACATAGTCAATGCTGTTATGCAAGAGTTGCCGGGTGCTCAGAGGATTTCTCATGGACCCTTCTAGTCAAGGAGGGAGTTTCTTCATCTAATCAAGTATGTCACACGTGTATGCTAATGGGATAGTTTTCCTGAAAATTTCTGATAAATCCCAACATTTCAATAGTTAAAGTCTTCTTTCAGCAAGAATTTCTCACTCAAATTTATATATTTTATGCAATATTATGTATTCACAAATGGTTTCTCCTGCGCACAAATACTTGTACATCAGTACTAATTGTATAGCAATCAGGGAATATCAGGAGACTTATTGATAAACTGTAGTGATTTTTAGAATGTATAATAAAATGAAACTTAAACACATATGGGATAAGTTTTTTTTGACAGTGTATAGGACAGAAGGGTAGAGAAATGTAATGGTACAGCAGACACACACAGGGCCAACGAACTACTAACACTAATGGTGATCACTTATGGCTTAGCTCATAAGATTTGTTTAGTCTAGTCTAGTCTGCTGATGTCTGTTGCTGTGAACTCCCTCAAAGGAGTGGCTATCACTTAGAGTCTCCATTTACACCTGTTCATGCACCTCACCCTTATGTATTCCAGTTACTTGTAACATTTGTGGCTCCTGCTTCTGCTTACTATAACAAGAGTTCAAATCCTATCCACCAACATGTCTCAATCTTGCTACTTATAACTGCTTTCTCCGTGTTTGAGAACCTCTGTACTGCATGTAGTACAGAGCTTTGAAACATAAGATATGAATCTAGAGCAAGCAATGAGAGATGGAATAAAGACCTAATTTAGATCCTTAGTACTATAGATATGAAAGGTGAACACTACTGACCAAGCCATAAGTGATTCCTGATAGCCCAAGTGGCTTCTTATTAACTGTCACTACAGGCAGATTGGGGCTGTAGGGTTGCCTTTCATTCTCATCCTTGTAGGTCTGTCTTTTCTTCACACTTCAGTAGACTATGATTAGTGAACTAAGGATACGTTTGTCAAAGTAATTTTTTTCTTAAGGACTTGATTCTTAGTCTTATTGAATGCCTTCCAGTCTCTTTTCACCTGTAAATGATGCAATTTTTATTTGATTAGTTTTTTTTTTTATTTCAAATGTACTGTAAATTATGCCTCCCTAATAAAGGATACCCTTCTGCAAGAGAATAATTTCTTGATTGAAAGCTATTCCCGGGTACACCACACACCAGTGGTTTACGGAGGAAGTTATGTGTAACACATAATGCAGAAGACTCTTATATTGGAAAGGTTTTCTTTATATAAACAGTCTTCTTACAGCCTAATCAGAATAAAATCAAATTTAGGTATGAATTGATGTAATTAAATTTTAGTCACTTTAGTTATATGTGGTTACTGAAACCAGCAGTCACTGTGTGCCACCAACAACTGCACTCGTCTATCTAAATCTAGTGCACTGACAACTTATTAATTAGTTCAGAAAAAAAATGTGTATGTTATGTAATGTAGAACATTTTAGCTTTATTTACTTTTCTCATCTACACCCGTTAACTTTTTTAATTTTTCTTCTTTATTTAGCTTATTACTTTCTCTAGTTCTTCTCCTTGGGAACTTTAAACAGCAGACACACCCTGTAGGGTGATTCAGTGATCACTGAGAGGATACTTCCTACAACAATGTTGATTCGTTAATGATCCTTCTGTTCTCAACACTGGCTCCGTAGTGCAATTATCCATTGAAAATGTTTTGTCATTCTCTGTGCTCACTATAACTTATTAGCCTCTACCTAGATTGGAGGCAGCTATCTAACAACTGTGGTCTAATTTCTGATACACAGCACTAGAGATTAGTTCCTAAGTGTGCCAAAGCATTGCCAAAATGACCAGGTGTGCCTCAAGAGGACCAGGAATGTAACCTGTTAGTAATTGCAGTGGTAAGTGTTATTTGCTCTGTTTGTTGCCGAACTTTTAGGAGCCTTAAAATTGTACCCTATATAACAGGCAGTGTCTTATTTACTTGAACAAATCAAGGTGCCCTTTATATCGGGTAATACTGATCCTGCCATGAATTAAAATCAAGCTTTGTTGATTTTGACATATGCAGGCCTAGTTATGTTTATTTTTGTTAGCATTTCCAAGCCTTTTCTGGCTAGTTTAATTCCAGTAAGTGGAATGTATAGTATATTGAATTTCTTTACAAGACTGCCAAATAAGAAGGTAAAAGAAAGGCAGCCATGGCAGAATAGTGCCACTGTATTCCTTGCGTGTCGTACAAGGTAATTAGAGATGGAACAAGAGAATTGGGGAGCCTTCATCTGTATTATTTCTTCCTACTATGAGACAAGACATTACTAGTTACTAGTGGTATATAATGTTGAGGTTCAGGTTTTACATGAAACTTCATAATAAGGGAAACAACAGTTTAAAAACTCTTTGATAAATTTATTTTTCCCCAAATGATCAATATGACATGATGCCAGAGGGCTCATTTACATCACCAGAGAACATGGAATGGTTTTGTGGACCTGGCTAACTATCAAACAAGAGGTGGGGTGTGCCAGCACCCAAGACTCAGCTGAGAGGGATGCCAGCAGCCACACAGTTACTGATGATCAGTGCGTGGCTCTCCTGACTCCTCAGACACCAAGTAGTACATGGCCAAATAAAGTGATACATGTTGAAAAAAATATTGATTTTGTTGATAAACTGTCTTCCAATTTAGGGAAGACTAATAACTGATTGAAGCATCACATTCATTAACATGACAAATGTTGTTTTAAACTGCCTTCAATTCAGGGATAACTAATACTTGACTAACACATCAAATTCCCAAACATATGATAATTGTTGTTAGGAATACATCGTTTTCGGAGGCAAAAGGCCGTGAATTTAGTTCACTTTGAAGAAAAGGGTGTAAACCTAAACCAATTACACCTGTCTCTCTGCTGGTCCGGGATTGACATTTTCTTGATAATTTTTAGAAAGCAGCCCTTGAAGTTTATATACAGTTGTTACTAATAAATCAATTAATTTATCAAATAATATATAGATACATCAATTTTTAAATGACAAAATATACAAACAATACAAAGTAAGATTTCAAGAGAAGTTTCAGAAAATATACACATCTTGGGTCTGAGGATTCTGGTGTGAAACAAAGTACTGCTTCACAAAACCAATGAACCAACCAGTCCCTCACTTTCTTGAATCACAACATTTGTCACAGGTTGCCTTGGGGCATAATTTTGTAAGTTAACAAATAATACTTTTCTTTTTTATAAATAAAATACAGAAAACACTTGGCAAAAAAGTGGTGTGGATGGATTGTTCTGCAAATGCAGGCAAAAATAACAACTGAGCTTCTGTTGTCCTTGAAATCCCCCCTTACTGTGCATCAGTGTATAACAAATATTTACAACAATGATTCAACACCTACCTCAACTTGCATTCTCTTGTATTTACATAAATTTTGTGAGGCCGATATAAAATATGGTGTATTAATGTCAAACAACATGAGCCTTATCTAGAGCAAGTCACTGAAAACAGCAAGTATATAACTGCAAATTATATTAGTGTTTTGCTATTTAGGAAACCTTTAAAGAGTAATCACAAGTTCAGTCAAATAATATTAAGATAGGGGAAGGTGTGTGTCAGGGACTGTAGAGTTGACATGTACCATTCATACTTTACATTAAGAGTGAACTCAGGATGTAGCTTAAGGGTATTTGGCAGAAGCAACAGGGATTGGGAAAAGAATGTCATAAAATGCTTACATGCACATCTGCACGCACGCGCACACACACTCTCACACACACACACACACACACACACACCATAGCTCAGCAGCACTAAGTACACTCCTATGCATTTTTTTTTTTTATAAATTATTTCCATGATGGCTTAATAATAAAATCATATATAAAGAAATCAAAAGTAAATCTTACATAGAAATTAAGAACAACAACCTAAGTATAAAATTTCAAATCCAACAAGAAAATCTAAGTACAAAAATGCAAAATGTCTAATGTCGCCCAATGAAGGTTTAGTCTTGGAGAAAGCGAAGTATCTACCCCATTACATTACTGCAAGATGGAGCAGGTGAATGCCTGTTTCAACTACCCAGATCAGTGTGAAAGGTGATTGTTGTGATCTAATTTAAACAATGTACAGCTGGTTGCATGGCGGCTTTTCTGCTAATATGGAAGAATATCTTTCTCCTCTTTGCCAGTGCACCAGCAAGAGGTGTATGGTCTTCATTAACATTGTATTCCATCAGATGCACCACAATGTTGCTCCACCACTGGAACATATTGCTTTCATGAAATATATATCTACTATGACCCACCAATGTTTTTGTTAAATGGATTTCACAAAATATCTTCATTTAAAAATCCAGATCATTTTAGACTGAAGTAAAACGAAATATATACAAGCAGTTTGTCTAATATTTATGTTATGACCATATACTTAATTTATTTATAATGTTATTAGTCCACCTACTCTGAGGTCTGAAAACCAGGACTATTTCATCAGAATTAGTTATTAATTTCCTTGTTATCTATTGATTTTCAATTTAATCTTTATAGACAAATAAGATATTTTTCATGTACTTGCATTGTTGTTGTAAGTGTTTGAGGTTTTCTTAATATATTTAAGTTTTAATAATCCTGTATTCAGCCTATGGAAACCATAGTTTTATATATTTGTGAAGGAAAATGCTCTTTTTTAATAATTGCTCTTTTTATTTAGTAACATTTCATGTTAGTTATATGTATTTACATTAACTTTTATCCGTATATTTTTCATGTCATTGAAATTCACAAATTTGTTTATTTACGTCCAGTCATTATTTACTTTGATCTAATGGCAGGTCACACTACGGTAGAAAATAGCATATGACCCCTGGGTGAGCCATGCCACAGGTCACCCGTTAATGTAAGGTTGACCAGGTAGGTGCCTGTTTTACCTTCCTACCATTATCTGTTATCCAAATGGAGAGCTTCATGACTAATTTTTTTTTAGTATTTGTAATTAACCCAAAAATATCTGAAAAATCAAAGGTAAATAAACTTTCAATGTACATGAAATCATTTCAAAAGATATTATGATGCAATTAATTAAAAAGTATTGGGAAGTTATATATTCATCTTAGTATGTGGTCATGGCAATGAAAATGATGTTATTCAGTTGTCACGCATACAAATATTGCAGATCAAAGTATGTCTGGGAAAATATACAGTACTGCTAGCGACGAGATGGTCGAGATTAGCATGAAAAATATCATGAATAAAATAAATGAACGAATGGTTAACTTTGGGAAATTTAAGCATCTTCAGTAAATATAAATGCTGATCATTCCAAACTCATTGAATTCAGCGTACAACTTTAACCATGAGAAAACTTTCAATAGGAATAGTCACATTAGCCTCCCTGCCATCCAGCCTAGAATTAAGTGTTGTGTTTGATGCACTTGTGTAGTATAGAGAAGGGGAAACGGAGATCAAGATATAACATTAGATGTAGATGACACTTTAACCCCGTGTTATTCAACATGAAAGTGTTTTATGTGACTGACTATCCTGCTCCAGGAGAGAAAAGGAAAAGATCAAATGAACACAAAAATTTTGCAACCCGGAGAGATCCTTGAGGGTGGGTGGTAGGCTGCTGGCTAGTGATGGAGAAAGCAGTGAGACTCGGAACTGCCCACAAACAAATAAATACTTTATTCACTATGTTAAGGAATAGATTTATAAAATATATATCATTCATTACTTAATACACAAGATTTTGAAATCCTCTAGTGAAGGTTAATTTATATAAAATAGAAGTTGTGGAAGGATTGATGAAAGAATGTGTTCTGGATATTGTGAGGATGGCAAGTCCATTGTGTGAAGAAGAGAGGTCCAGGTGTCTGGTATGGTAGACTGGGAATGAGGGAGGAGCAGGAGATGAGGGTTGTGGTTGCTAGACATAGAGGCCACAAGTGGTGTCACTGCCATAGAGCTGGAGGAAAGTGACTTATCTCCCCCTGGTCCTGCACTGTTGAGCCATTTGCTTGCCACGATAACCGCATTCTCATCCTCAGTGGTACCTGGAGGATTTAAACAGTTTAGTTGCTAATAACTGACAAACAGGTGAGCCAATAACACTGACCTCAGATCACAACTATATCACAACACTATATGAAATATTTATCAAAAGCTCTCACACTTTTTACCTCCATTAATTAACAAACAGGGCTAGAACTCTACAATGTACAAAAAGAAAATTATAACATGCTAAAAATTGGCTTTACTGAATCATGTTGGGTGAGGTAGTGTGGCCATAAGGTACTGCAAGGCTCACACACCTTGTTGGTGGAGCAGAATATCTTCTTCCTTACTTCCCTTTCAACTCACATTAACTCAATTACTCCTCTTTAACAGAATGTTCCTTTCTGTCTCACAATCTCCTATTTTGCCCTCGTTACATTTTTTGTTTACCTTACTTTTCCTTTCATCCTCGTTTTCATGATAACCTTGCAGTCACTACACTTGGCCTTTCCTTACATTGTATCATCTCCTTCCCTCGAAAAATCCACATCCTCCATCTAACTTGATCATCTTGTTTTAACTTACCACTCCTATTACCATGTTACCTTCCCGTACAGTGCCAGGTGATTCTTGTGATCTTGCTGCTTACTTTTATCTGACCAAAGTGCCATGACACTAACCTTACTTGGGTTGTTGACCTTAATAACCTGGGTCAGTGTAGCAGAGGGAGCCATGCTGGTGGTGCTTGGGGTCATCATCTGCAGCTGGAGTGACTGAAAACATGAACAAAAAGACCCTCAGCACCAGCCAATTTGAAGACCTGGAGGCTTCACCGTAATGTTCTTTTCCATGCTTCCAATCTCCACCAAAGGTATCCACAACCATATAATATAGTCTTTCAGGAATCCTTCAGCTCAAATAATATCAGTGAGGTTTTCCACATCATTTACTAAGTAAGCCTCGTTTCTAAATACTTCTTCCATTCTGTTTTTATTTTGATTTGATCTCTACAGATATTGATTCTACTTTGCCAGAAATGAATAGTTTTTGGTGGATATGATGAGAGAGAGTTCAAGAGGTTTATTTACTTTTTAACCTTACCATTAAAAAACAAAAAAAACAATTCAAACCATCACTAACCTTAGGAACAGCAGCCTGGAAGAGGAAGTCTGTCATCGGGGCGAGGGAGTTATTAGTGGCTAGCATGTTGATGGTAATGACACTCTCAACCACCTCAAACGTCATGTCCAGTTTCATACCATTCTTCTCATAAGCAACAATCCCGGGCACAGCTGAAGAAAGAACAAACATATTACACACAAAAAAATACAAGATGCTGAGCTGCTCTAGTCATATGTATCTATTAAAATGGCTGTGTATAAGTTTTGTTTATTACTCTGTCTGAAATGTTTCCAGGCAAAGACGAATGTTCAGGTAAAATGTCACTAACTTAAATCAACAGTAAACACCAAATATAAGTGACAAAACAAGGAGGATGAGCAATACTTACTGGACTGTGACAGACCCTGAGGAATAATGAAGTTATTGGTGGGTAGGGTGGTGGAGTTTGCAGCAGGAGTACTAAGGGAGGCAATGGTGGCGGTGGTGGTGGTGGAGGGTGTGTTGTTCAGCAGGCCATCAAGCAGGAGGGCCGGGCCACTGCTGTTATTGGTGTGGGAGAGCTGAGCTGGGCTGGTACTGGTGGTGGTGGAAGGGGTGGTGGGGCCAGGCTCCATACCTACGTGCAGAGGACTGTGGTTAGGAGTGTTGCTTGGAATGTAATGATGACGTGCAAATGAGTAATGGTCTGCAAGGAATGTGAAAATAAAGTGATGGTCCTCATAGGACATGTGGTACCATCTGAGTACTGTTCCTTTGAAACCGAAAAAGAATTGGGAACTATGTGATGATAAATGGGTATTTCTTATTAAGGATGTGGCAATAAATAACTAATGTGTTGCAAAAGGTAATGTGTTAATAAAAAAGGATTGACAATAATGGATGTGATAACAAATAGTGTTGACTAACAAGAATGCAGTAACAATTGGGTTGTACTCCATAAAAACACACTAACATGTGAATTAAAGTACATTTTTACTATTGAATTTCATTATCAATTGTGTCCCAGTGTGATGTAAATTCATTGGAACTTTGTTGCCTCTGAATGTGTAAATACTGATTAGTACAACCAATAATCAATAGCAATCATTACTCTTTACCAAAATATTTTATAGTTTCCACTGAGTTCCTTCATATATTCTAAATTTGACAACAGCAAGGTCTAAAGAATCAGTAAATATATAAAAAATAACTAAGGTTGCTCAAAAACTCACCCAAGAGGTCTAATATATCAGCATTGACTGTGGATGAGCGTGGAGGTGGAATGGTGTTGGTGGTGATGGAGGTGGCAGGACAGGTGGCTGCCGGTACTATATCCCCTTCACCTGGTTCCATGCCACCCAGCAGCAGCAACAGTGCATTCTACACACCACAGAAAACATCATTATTCTAACATTGTTTCCTTTACCGCACATGGTCATTAGAATTTCTAAACTGTATGGTTTTGTTTTAAAGTTATCAATTCAAAGCATTTCTTTTTTCTTATAGGGTGACAATCAAACAAATAATAAACATAACAGCAACTTTTTTTTCCTCACCGACTCATTGTTTTCATGGGTACTGTTGATGTTGTTATTGTTGTTGTTGTTCGGGGAGGAGAGGTCATTCAGGAGACTCTGGTTGTCAGGGGAGTTGTCAAGGCCGTTGGTAATGGTTAACCCTCCCTTGTCTCCCTCCGCCCCACTTCCCCGCACGCCTTCAAAGGGTGGCATGCGTTCCAGCAAGGGCCCTCGCATGTGGCTGCAGGGATGAAACAGTCAACATCAGAACAAAAGTCTCCATCAATTCTATCTACCATATAAGTCGGCTCACAAAATGACTCTGCATACAAATTTTAAAGAAAAATAAAATTCTGTTAAACGAGTAAGTCAACGAAAATGTTCGTGTTACATTATTTGACCTATCTATTTTTTTCATAAGGTTTCATTAGATCCATGGTTTGTTTGGTTCATGTTTTGGCTCAACTTAATTGTAGTAAAATCAGTAACACTACTAATGCTTCCCATCATCCCAATGAAGGAATGACAAAGATGAATTAATTAAAACATACAAGTGCTGCTCAAAGTGAACATCAAATGCTTCCTTACTTGTGTCTTGTGAATAGTTGACTATACTCTATTCCTCTTTGTTGAAGCTCTATGTTGAGATGAGATCCAAATGCACTAACGACTTGTTGTATTGACCTGCAAAAATAAAATACATATCATAAGTATAGCTATAAAAGTTATACTTGTTATAACTTAATGTAAAAACATTCAGACAATTTCAATACACGTTTGAAGTGATTGTTCATGTCACACTTACTTCCACAAACTACTATTGTAATATTGTTATATGATACAACCACACTTGACAGGCAATACTTGTAAAATTATCCTTGCATTGCACTCACCCAACTTCCTGATTGATACGTGCAGAGAGCTTCATGAGGGAGGTGAGGGCATATTCCTTAGTTGTTATGGAACATTGTGAAGACCATAAAATTTTCTGATAAATTTCTATGATTTGAGACTCTACTACAGTAACATCAGCTTGACCTGAAAGCAGAAAAAAACATATATCTCATCAGGTTTGTAACATTATATATAATTGAACACTTTCTTACATAAAAATAGTACAATCTCAAAATCTGTCTATGTGTACACATCGTGACTTCACAGCTTTACTGAGACTAGTGATGAATGTAGAGATATAAGCCAAGTATATAGTTATATAGTTTTATTTGCAGTACTCACCATTTAGCAGCAGGTCACCAAACTCCCCTATACACCACGTGGACACCTGAATCAGGGGTTGGTATTCAAGTTGTGCCACAGCCAGGTGTCGCCACAGCTCCCCCACTGCATATGCCTGCTCAGCTCTAGTCTCGGAGATGAGTTGTATAGTAGAAGACACCACATCATCTGGCACATGGTTACCAGCCTGGGGGGGTGATACAGGAAAAAATCCTTGAAATAAACAGAAAATCTCTACTTTCTTTAGATGCGCTGTACAAAAATACCCCTTCTCTGTCCTTGTCCTTTTAAATCATGCTATATTCAGGAAAGACATCTGGCCCAACTCACCGCTTCCACCACCCTAAGCAGAGTGTCAATGTGCCACCTCACGTTGGGTGAATGCTTCTCAGCTGCATAAACACATTTTGAAGAACACGTGGCCTTGAACTCTGGCTCAGCATTCTCTAGGAAGGTGAGCAGCTCCTTCATCATGGTGCGGATGTTATTACCGTTGATGAGTGCAAAACATAGTTCCATGGCACGCTTCCTGATGGAGATATCTGCATCCTACAAGGTGAAAAAAGAAGAATTGAATGTGATGGAAGCAATGTTAAGGCTCAGAATATGACTCTTATATTCTTATACTCTTAAAAGTTTCCTAGTTTTCCTTAAACAATCATTTATTATCCAAAATTTCCCACACTTTCCTCTTGAACATTTCTTTCTTTCCTCCTAACTATATTTTAGTTGCATAATTATTACTTTCTCAAACATGACCATTTTCTATAACAAATCTTTCACTTTTACAACCTTTTCTAAGCCCCTTCACTTCCTTCCAGTCCCATATTCTTCCCTACATCATAAGATAACGTAACCTAACCCTGTTTCATCCCTTCCTCCCTGAGCCACTCGCCTTAAGACATTCAAGGATGGTAGAGCGGTGACGCTGGACGGCAGAGTTGTCAGCATGGACCACCCTCAGCAGAGTGTTGAGTGCCACGTAACGAATGTTCTTGTCGGCGTTAAGCAGGAACCGACCAAGGATGTTGATGGCCAGCACCTGATTGGGAATAGAATAGTTGAGCCGCCTGCCAATACACATTTCAGTCTCTTAAATGTTTATACTAAGTGGGGATTTAATGCACAGTCCTCCCCAACATTTTCTATTCTTCATAATGGACCTTCCAGTACTCATGACCTTATACATTCTGCTACAAGTACTTATTCATTTCCTAATCAATAACAAATTAATAAGAAACAAAAAATGACAACTGGTAATAATAACAGACCATGAGTGTTATAAATAGCATTAGTTAACCTTACCCTGAGTCCACTTTCACTCTTGATGTCCATGATGGAGAGGACAGTCTCATACAGGATGGCGTTGCCCACATTTTTGGATGATTCTGTGTTAGTTGCAACCTGAGCCAAGATGTCATTCATGGTCTCTGAAGCATCACTGTCACCGCACCCAAGGATCCTCAGCAGCTTCAAGATCTTCACCTGTAAGATAAGAGTATTTAAATGAATGATGAGAAACTTCATCTAAAATTTCCAGTCATAATCTATCTATCTATATGCCCAGCTGATATCTCATCTTAAAGGCGGGTAGCTAAATTGTCCCCGTCTGAGCCTTGTTTCATAGAAGAAATAATACAGAAGATGGATCAAAAGCCTAACTAAACTAACACCTTCCTCATTCCTTCACATTTCCAGCAACTATATCTATATTTCCATCATCTACATTAGCAGTCATATCCCCTTATCACTATCATCTTCCTTCCTACCACTCCTTCAACATTAATCTACTTTCCTCTACAATCTTTCCTTTCCATTTCAAATATTAATATCAAATTGATGTTTTATTGTATATAAGTAAACAAGTAAATTTTTCTGAAAGAGCGCCCTGTCAGCAACATTTTCTTGAGGACCGTCATAGGAAGGAACTCACCTGCAGGAAGGGGTCCGACACCCCCTGCACATCATGCTCAGGGGAGTAGCCGGCCATGATGAGGTTCTTGAGGATGCGCACTAAGTTGGGCACAATCTGGGGAGACAAGGAACACAGTTTTAGACCATGAACTGTGTACATTATTTTTACATTGAAGTAGTAAGAGCTTTGTGTGAGCACCATGCATTATGAACTAATAATTGCACTCGGTTGAATTTTGCAAACATTTCACTTGCAGCTGCCTGAAGCCCTACACTTATTTTAAAACTGTATTTTCCAATTGAGAGAAATTTCCTACGCCAATTTTCAATATTGTTATCGTTCCAGGAAAACATTTTCACAAGTGTGTTTAAGATGAAGAATATTATAAGTTGGTTAGTTAGGTGTGGCTGAGCCATTACTTGTCACACACTTTGCCTTCGGAGTGTCACCTCAGCTAGTCGCTACACCTTCACATCACAGCCACCAACTGTCACTTTCTAATATGATTTTTTCTTAACATCTAAATGAATGGGTTCATTAAGAACATTTATATATTTAAAAATTCAAGATCATGTATATTTTCCAGTGGTCAAAAGGGTATTTACTATAAATTAATAATTTTGAATTAAAGGGTTTAATTACATAAATATGATGAGCTTATAATTACAATGCCAGAAGCACCACCATGCAGTTACCGATGTTTCTTCTGGCTGAAGTAGGATTTATGACCTAATTATCTTACAAGACAGTTGAAAATAAAATAAAACTATATGAATTTAAGCTATGTAATGATGCCTCATCTTGGGTAGCCCTCCTTAAGGGAAAACAGCCTCGTATATATATAGATATACATAGATAGTGTTAGAAGCACAAAGCCTGGAACTCCATGTTGTCTACTTCACTAAGATTCCCCACACACCTCCTGCTTCAGCCAGTGGCACACCCATCCATCACAACTCTCCTACAAAAGCATGCCCCTCTCTGGCTAACAGGTATGCATTCTGGGATCCTAAGCTAGTCACTGTAACTCTGCTGCCTGCCATCTTTGCTCCCTGAGGTAAGGTTTCCATCAATACAGTGTTTACAAACTGTTATATGGACTTCCTTTTCACTAATTAGACATGTTTTCTACCATACATACTATTTCTTTCATGGCGATTTTTATAACGTTTGTTGTCTGAGGTAACCTAGTTAGTGCTTCAGATGAGCCTGGCCCAGTGGGGGGCACAACACGCATGTGCTGAGTGGATACTTGGTAAATAGTGGTAACCAAGCATGCATGTGATTCAGGCCAGACTTGTGGGTAAGAAATACTGAGAAAATCATGCACGAGCAAAATAAATACTGTCAATACCATCAAGGTTGCCATATTTGTTGCACGTTGGAATGAGCAGTTGCACATTTGGCAACTTGATACTCATGAATCTGTTCCTCTGATGCTATATGCAGGTGCTGTAGATGGCAGCAATTCAGCACACAAGATTGAAGCATAAACTCTAACTTCATGAGTTCCTCTACAGGATAATGGCAAACTCCATGCATGGAGAACTGACAACACAGAAAAGCAGACTCAAGCAAGACTATTAAAGTGAAAACAATATTTGTCAAACATTTTCTCACACACTGGTTAACTTGAATGTGTGTTGGCTATCATTGCATTCTTTCTTGACGTGTTCACTTGATTCTGACCCACATAGTGGATAAGTGATATCTATTGAAATATAATAGCCATGCATGAAAGTACAATATAGTAATCACTAGCACAGGCTCTGCATCTGTACCAGAAAAGAAAACTACACCCATACCTAAGCTTATGTGTAATCAAGATAAAACACACACACACACACACACACACACACACGCAAGATGAAGTTGGAAAATAAAAATTAGTTGAGAGGGTCATGCTATCTGTTTCCCAGTGTCAGAGGTGCAGTGAGTCTTGGGCCATTACCAAGAAAGCTACTGAGGCAGGGTAATTGTTATTGCTTTACCTCCGAGTGCTCTGGGTCCTAGGGCATAAAGAGGAGCGATGAGCAGGAGGGGAAAGAAACATGCCACTATTAGTATGGCAAACCACTGCTCGGATCACAAATTATGTAACACTTAAGACAAACACAAGAGTCTATTCTATAAAAAATGTAATCCTCATCTGAATTATATGAATGAGGAGAGAAGCGACACGTCTACTTAACACAAAGGACACAAAGTTATTAAATATTCACTGCCACTAGAGAAAGAAATCTTTAACAGTAAACATCAGCAACCGTCTGTTATCTAAAGTAAAATAACTGATTTGAATACACCGTAACTTCTTGCAAATTCAATCTTTACACATAATATAAATGAGTTAGGATTGAGAATAAAATGCAGCCACCATGGCAATATATACACTATAACAACACTGTACACCAATAAAGTAATACACTTTGCTGATGCTCATCCACTAGTCAGCTAAAAGCTCTTCAATGAACAATGACAAACAAAAGCAAGCTAAAGGTAAGACTAATGTGAAAATGTGAAGCCAACAATACAATATCCATAACCCATAGAATCACTTGTGTTCTTTACATGGTACTTATGACTACTCATGTTATTCATTACAAACACACACACACACACACACACACTTCTTGGTAGCTCAGTGGCCTGTCACTTAGTAAGCTTGGGTTTGCTCTTCGCTCAAGGTGCAAGGTATTCACTGATGACCAAGCAGTTACTGATTGGGCTGCAATGAGCTCTAAATTCTCTCTGAGAGGGTAATGGCTGATAATCACAAGTCCAGCTCGTGAGCCTCAAGACCATGGCGAATGACATATGTACACACACACAAACACACGAGAACATGTTATCATCCAACAAAAACTAATTAATTAATTCACAGATCACTTTCTTCATGAGAATTGAACAACAATGTGAACACACATGGATGCAATCAACATTCACATTTCTTATTAAAAGAATTTAATTAAAAAAACTAGCAGTGATAATGTAAACAACATAAAGACTTGGCTCACTGCAGCACAGAACCCAACAGGAGAATGGGGGTTGTTGAAAATAGTAAGCAGAACACATAAGGAAGCCATCACCCACCTTCTTGAAGTGAGCCAACATATCAGGAGACTGGCTGCACATCTCCGTGATCAGCGTCACACCTGTTATCAGCACACCTGCAAAGGAAAAAACACATCATCAAAACACATCCCAGAGAAGTTATTTAGTTTCTAGGTAATTTTTCACTTTCAAGCTTTATCCTCTAAAGCTGCCCACCTTACACCTATTACCTTCCACTTCAAATATATTCAACAAGCTTCAACCCATCATCTTTCTCCTTTCCCTCCAATGTCCTTGAAGAGAAAAGATTGGAATGATGTGGTAAGGTATTGATGCTCCTTTCCCTTCCACTAAGTGACCACCTCCACCTTCCTGACAAAGTAACTCACCATGATTCTTCTCAGACAGAAGTGAGCGAGTGGCCGGAAGGAACATCTCCATTAGCTCTGGCACCTTCAATATAATTCTCAAGGCACACACAGCAGCCTTTTTCCTTATGTAAGCATTAGAGGACTTGAGGAGCCTCTCCACCTCCCCTGCCAAGTCCCGAGACATTTCAGGAGAAGCAATGGCCCCCAAGGTGCAAAGTGCCAGTCCTTGTACAAACTGAGTTGAAGAATTCAGGTCACTGGAAAGCAATAATGATGATGTTAATTCAACAAGTAATAGTATGCAAGTACAATCGAGCCTCAATTTAACTGACTACTTGTCCATTACTTGAAAGTGTGTTGCTTGGTATTTGGGATCATACACAAAGGAACACAAAGGAAGAACAAACAGCAACAGGCCTGCTGGCCCTTACGAGGCTATCATGTGCACCATGTGCAGTGCAGAGTAGATCAAAACAAATAAGCTGTGATACATAGTTGGTAGCTGTTTAGAAAATTAATGTAGACAAACTGCTCAAAAAATTATTTGTGTCATAATAGTATAAAAAAAAAAAGTTCTAAAAAATAGATCAATTGATTCAATACTGATTATGAACAGAGTAAGTTTTTTGAGGAAAAAAGTTAAATAGTTGATTATACAGATGCATACAGGGTAAGAAATAGAGGCCAACACTGAAATAAACAAATGATCAAAGATGCTAAAAATTTCTATAATAAAAATACTTTTGTCTTAAATCAGCACACATTACCCCTCCACCACTCACTTCTTGAGGGAGTTGGTGATGAGGAGGTGGACGTCCTGCCTTTCATCCAGGAGCAGCATGGCGCCTAAGTAACCAATGCGCTTGTCTGTGAACCTTGGTGAAGCTATCAGCTTGAGGCACTCCATCTGGCCAAAGTGGGCCGGGTACCTGGAGTGGACAGGAATGGCTTACTAACTCCCTCTTTACAAAGGAATCAAGGTGGTATAGCTCTTGTAACCCCCACCCCACACATTACTACTATATATGTGAATTACATAGTAATTCAATATTCAAAATCGGTAACACTTGAAGAGATAATTGAGGTTAAAGATACAATCAAAGTAAGCTGCAAACAAAAATATACGAAAAGTATTCTTGAAAAGATTAAATATAAGCATTTAATAAACAAAAATCAACACAACCAACTTAGATGTCACATGTTATAGTTATACGGTTGAGTCACCCGTTACAACATACATCACACACAATTTTACAAGTCGCTTATCCATTCAAGTTGTGGGTTTAATGCATCAACAACTTACCCAAGCATGTGTATGTACAGAAGTTTGGCAACATTGCGACATCTCCACACAGAGTCTTCTTCCCTGAAAGTAAGCCGAATGTACGCACACTCCCTGTTTACCACTGCCCGCTCTTCGGCTGCAGTTTTGGCCGACCGGATCTGTCTTATTAGGTCCCGCAGGCGTATAGGGTTAGGCTGTCGTACTGAGAAGGGAAAAACACACATTCTTAAGCAAATCATTTAGTACTTTCATTACAATATATTTCCCAAGACACTTTTTTTAATGGGATTCATCAATTTGCATGAGTAATTTTGTTGTCAGGACAATAATTCTTACACAGTATTAATGAACAATGGACAACCTACATCAACCCACGCATATTAGTACAGCCACACTACATTAGCACAAGGCAGGCAAAGGGAGTCTTGTCTTGTTACTAATACATATTCAACTGTTACTCTTGATGGAATACATGCCATCACTCACTCACTCAAGCCAGAGCAAGTTGCATTACCTTGATGTATATTTCACAACACTATCAAAAAAATCCACACTAAGAGCACACAACACACTACGCAACAGGGTTTAATGTATTATATTTTCGGTTTTATTTCTGAATAGTTTTAGCAGTACTTTTTTTTTTTTTTTTTTTTTTTTTTACATATTTGATTCTAATACTTATCAAGCTCCACAATATTAGTTACTAAATACTCTTATCCACAAGGTACTGTATGTATATCCTCACGTTACGGGGATGAATGATGAGTTTCAAGCTACAATATGAGTTACGAAAGTATGTTGGATGTCATACTAGGCATCTTCAAACCACTTCATTTTTTTTCATTTTGCTTAAAGGAGCATGGATTCATGTTGCTCAAAAATAACAGTGCCGCCTCCTTACTGATTCACTTTATTTTTGATAAGAAGAAACAATACAATGAAGGATGATTATGGGAGAATGCTGAGATGAAGAAAAAAAATCTGATACAAGAAGATGGACTGAATACTTAAAGAAACTGACGAAAGTGAAAAAACCAATGACAAACAAAGGTATGAAATAGCTTGGAGAAGGTATATATATAAACAAGATATCATTGAAAGGGTGAAAGTAAAGGACAAATGTGATCTTAGGAATAGGAAAGCAGAAATGCTGTAATAATGAGAAGAACTGCAACTTATTGAATGGAAAGAGAAGTGCTTCATGACTGAACGCAAACAATTATTATCCAAATCTCTCTCTCTGCAATCTTTCCATGCAATGTTGTGTTGGGTTAGTACAAAACACACAAGCACAATAAAAAACAGTACTTTGAACTCTCATGGCACATAATGGTTTGTGGCAAAGCATGGCATCCCGCGGGCACCTTGGGCGAGGACTCCTACCAAGGGGGCACCTGGGTGTGCCTCCACCAAACCCACCACAGTCAGGCCTAGCAGGTGGGAAGGCAAGTAGTGCAAGGGGTCAGCTGGGATGGAGTGAACTAAATGATGCTGTATGTGTATTTACCTAGTTGAAATATACAGAAAAAGAATTATGATCGTACTGTCCCGTCTCCAAAATCTACTACTGTATTATCCAGTTTGCTTTTGAAATCATGAATATTTCTTACATTAATTACTTCTACATCAAGCTTATTCCAGTTTTCTATACTTCTATATGTGTATGTTCTGTTATATTGCCTGTACGCTTAGATTTTTGTATTTGCTATCATCAACTGTAATATAAAAGGTTTGAGTACAGCTCTTGCTATCCTAGTGCCTTTCGTCTTTCTGCAGAGGAGAATACAGAGGAGGGGCTTCGGAGACCTCTCACTCTGTCCTTTTTGGTATTTGGTTTTTATGAGCCGCAATACAGTGGTAGTATTCTTGCAGCCTCCACCTCAGGGTTCTCTAGTAATGTTCATAATTGTAGCTTATCAAGTCTTTCTTTATGGATAAGGGATCTCAGGTTAGGCATCTATCTTGTGGCGTTTTTTTTTGGTAACTTCTTAATCTTCTCAACATGTTTTTTCAAGTGTGGTTTCTATACTGGTAGTGCATATTCAAGTGTTGGTGTTATGAATGTAATTGTCTTGTGTGTGTGTGTGTGTGTGTGTGTGTGTGTGTGTGTGTGTGTGTGTGTGTGTGTGTGTGTGTGTGTATTATGTAATCTATGCTTTTCAGTGATTGTATGTACTTAGTTGGATTTATTCAATGTAGAGTAAATACATGAACTATTTTTTTTAGCTGAAATCCAAGCTGTTCCACACGTTTTAATATTTTCTTGAATTCTTACATCAACATTATTTTTTCACTATATAAATATTGAAGGTTAAAAACTCTAATGTTCTTTTTTTGTACAACGTGTGTGTGTGTGTGTGTGTGTGTGTGTGTGTGTGTGTGTATATGAGAAATGATCACACATTTTTTTTTTCTATAGATGTCAAATTCCCTCATCAAATTCATCCATTGGTTATGCATATATATAAATGAGAGAGAGAGAGAGAGAGAGAGAGAGAGAGAGAGAGAGAGAGAGAGAGAGAGAGAGAGAGAGAGAGAGAGAGAGAGAGAGAGAGAGAGAGAGAGAGAGAGAGAGAGAGAATGAGTGAATGAGAGAAAAAGTGAGCTGATGAATGATAAAAAGACTATATGATCAAGCAAAAACTGAATAATGAATAACAAAAAACAGACTTAAGCTTTGTCAAACAGCTAGGCACAGACAGCTGCTTCAATTCAAGATGTGAGACTTGTTAGTAGCGCACATCTGCCTCGTTCCCCTCACACACCTGAGCACCATGAATACCTGGTGTAGTGGCGACAGTGCTCACTCTTAGGGAATAGTAATATGGGAGGAACAATGTTATAACCACTGCCATGCCACACAGACCTTCCTCTTCCTCCTCCTGTTCCTGTTCCTCTTCCTCCCAATTCCTCCTCCTGCTCCTCCTCTCAGCCTATACACACATGTCCCACAAATATATAGTCTTAATTTGATGAATAGGAGAATATGTATAAATGTTTAATGTGCTCTTGTGTATAACTAACTACTGTATAATTGTTCCCTATGTCACCTATTTTATTCTAACTTTACTCCTGCCAGACTGTAGATGTTAATTATAATGAATTTTTTGTGGCTATCTTTTTGTAACACCTGATAATTTAGCTTGTGTGTAAGTACTATTGTAATGCATTTCTCATCTCCTTTTCCTCTTTCCTGCACTGCTTTAGTCCCATCTTAACACATTATTGATAGAACTAAGTGTAATGGTAATCCCTAACACATCAAGTCCTCTTCTATTATAATACAAACCTAAGGCCTAAAAAAAACAGCCTTAAAAAAGAAAAAAAACTAAAGCTCTTTACTATATTTTGATCATATCTTAAATTTCAACAAGTATATATTTCTCTACTTTACCAAAAAAAGATATAATGAGTTTCCTAAATACTGCAGAACTCACTCCCTATACTAAGACCCATAATCACTCTCTATACTAAGACCCTATACTAATACCCGAGCTGGGAGAGGAGGCTGGTCTATGAAGGAGTGTTGGCATGGCAGCAGCAAGTTGGTACAAATGTGCGTGGCTTGCGAGGCGTCCAAAATAAAGGGATTACATACCTTTTTCATATACCTCCTTACCTTTCTCCACCGCATCGTTGATCACCTGTTTTATGCTCGACATTGTGCCGAGACTACGAAAGGAAAGGTAGAAATGTATTAGTACATAAAATAAGGTTTCACTAGTAAATTAATTAAAGAAAATAGATTAGTAAATAGTACAATTAATGAATGTTCTAAGTTATAAATAAATGGTAATACCTCCCATAACCGAAGCAATTTACCTAAGGGCACAATGGTTACGTGGAATTTCACATACACATCTGATGACAGTAAGAATAATTAAAAAAATTTTTTTTAATAATAAATAATGATTTCCTTGGTATGCATGGTGAGGTTACAAGGCATAGTTTGACTGCCTTCATACACACAGTGAGGTTAATAGATATGGTTGAATTATTCTAAAATAAAGGGGCTATAATTCCCCTGTCAGTGAGGAAGTTTAAACATGGCATTAGATTTTGTTTAGAAAAACTCGTCACTCTTAATCTATTGGATATTATATATGGCACTACAAGATTACTGAGGAAATCCCTAAATGAATAAATATTATATATTTTCAGCCAGTCAATGAATTTCTGGTGAACTATATGTTTTCTAGTGATTTAGGTAGTTAATTAATTGCTTTTACTCTTCATTTCAGCAGCAGACCTATGCAAGCCAAGCAATAAGTGAGACTATTGTGTTGTGGCAGGACAGTCAAGGTTGACATTGTCGTAGGGCGTCTCTCCTCATTAACCTTGATTTAGGCACGGCTAGTTATACTTCTGGGTCATTATCATGGCATCTACTAGGTGCTTATGAGGTTATCAAATGGGGATTGATTGATTTTAATAATGCATAACTTTAAGAAGCATAACTTGGAAACACAGCTTCAGTGATGGCAATGAAGGTTGAAATTAATTGAATCATTATCTAAATCATTAGAAAAAATATGGTACATTAGAAATTGGTTGAAATTGTAAACTGACTCACTAAATCATTACATAAAATTATTTATTATTAAATTATTCCCCCCAAAGTTTCTGACTAGACTGAGGGTCTAGTCAGAAACTTTGGGGGGAATAATTTAATAATAAATAATTTTATGTAATGATTTAGTGAGTCAGTTTACAATTTCAACCAATTTCTAATGTACCATATTTTTTCTAATGATTAAGACAATAATGATTATGGGAGTATTGTCCAAAACTGCAGATTTACAAATTTCTTTACATAATAGATAAGATGTCAAATGGGGTCAGAGGTCCCTCATCAATCAAGTGTTCATTTGCACATCCAAAATATTGCTGTTCAATTAACATTTACGTGACATCAAACATTTGAGTCGTAATATTACACCATGTAAGGCTGCATTGAGTTAAGCAGCAGATGTTATCTTACATCCATCAGCTTAGTGTTACAGGACAACTGCACAACACACCCACTCCCTGCATGTAAACCTTCACATACACACTTCACCACACACAACACACTCAAATATCAATAACTGCACACTGGCTACTGTCCTGGCAGGGTTAGGGCAGCAGTAATGAAACTCTGTCCTAACACTCCATCAACTATGTGCATGGTAGGATGAGACCCATTACAACACGCCGGACACCTACACGTACACTACACAACGGGAATGTACCCAAGCCTCCTATTACTCACATACCCCAAACTTGCTACAGTACCCTACTTAGATATGTCAGAATATGTTTGATATGACATGTAATACTACAATGTTGACATCATCTGACTTGGCAAAATGGCAGCTACGATCCTGTCCTTAGTTTACCGCATCACTAAGTATCATTATCAGGTGTTATGGGCGTCACCACACTACCACATCACACCTCAAGCCTTGCCCTCACCACAGACGCCCTTGTTCCCTACCTGGAGTCACCTGAGGCGTAGAATTTAAAGGTTTACTGAGGCATCTGCCAGAGTTTAGTCATCTGTGTGTTTCCGGCAAGGTGGAACTGCCTGTCTGCCATCTAGCGGGCGTGACACAGGTGGTATTACAGAGCACCTACGGGAAGGGGGAACCTGCACCTACACCTACGTCCTACACCTGAACCTACACCTATACCCTACTATTATTTTCCTAGTACACCTATACTCACGCCTTTCATGTGTTAAATTAATATAGTAGCAAAAAATTACTCTGTACCTACACCTGCATCTGACACCTGACGCGTACTACCTACCACACCTCCAATCAGGCCTTTCATGGTTTAAATATAGTAGCAATTTCACTACTCACTAGCAAGAAATTACCCAGTACTAGGAATAAGGTTTTCACTGCTGCTGTGTATTTAACTATATAGTGATAGGCAATATATTAGTGGTTTTAGAGGTGTGCAAATTGAGTAACTGCATCCCAAGCTATATTACACATTCCCGGGTGATATTACATACAGAAATATTGGAGACATAGCACAGCACTGGTTACATCCAGCATCTTAGACATGTATAAAGCAATATGTTTAACTATTTCTATTTTTAACTTGGTATTCTATCTCCTCATATCCTCTTACAACAGCTAAAAGGAAGCAGGTGGTTTTAAAGTTGAGAAAATAGCAAGTTAAAAGGATGGAAACATGAGAGATATATCAGTGTGTTATTTGTTGTATCATTGCCTGTATCTTATTCTGGGATGATATTATATAAGAAGAAGTTATACAGCAGAGTGACCCAACGGCTTTAAGTTATGTGGTAAAAGCAAATGATGGAACTCATATTGCTGTTGAGGTTAATTTGTTACGGAGATTTATGTTAAATATCTCTACTGATTGGATTAAGACTATTCATAAAAAAGTTTGATATTTAATCGATAATGTATATAGTGAGTTTCTAAGCTTTATTATAAGTAGTCTTGCATGTCCTAGGGTAACAAAGTGGTATGAGATTATCATTACTAATATGTGAATTGGCTGGAATGTAATAATTATCAAAATAACTCTATATGTGAGTTTGCAGATGATTATTATAGTCTATGTTAAAATAACGGATTTGTCTTTTTTTCGAAATTTGCTATTTTCTTTTATTCTATGTCGCTTATAACTGGTAATCTATCTTTGTATTAATCTTTCAAGAATTAAAGCTCCTAGAAATGGTATAAACATATATATTGTAATAATTCTCATCTGACGTGTCGTGTTTACATTATAATCAGAGAAAATGGATAGCCCCCAAATATTTAAACGGTATCTGAAATTCAATTAACAAATGCATGTATTAATCAATTCAACATTTTTCTTTCACTTCATATACACATGTAACTTCAGCTCTGACCTCGATAGCAAGCAATATTATAATTATCACATATGTTTTTGTTTTCACATAATGAGACACTGGACGATGAACACCTCTGCATCTCTACTCACGGCGATTATATACACACATGCACTGTCAGTCTTCATATAATTGATATCTGTCAGAAAATATTTACAAATTTGTGGATAAAAAAAATATATCAATAATTTGACGTGACATACATTTAGGTTGCATCATGCGACTGAGTCATTCTTCTTATCTACCAACGCATGTTAAACACAGGGGATGGAGTGCACTGCATTCTGAACCAGCACACACACACACACACACACACACACACACACACACACACACACACACACACACACACACACACACACACACACACACACACACACACACACACACACACACACACACACACACACACACACAGACAGAGAGAGAGAGAGAGAGAGAGAGAGAGAGAGAGAGAGAGAGAGAGAGAGAGAGAGAGAGAGAGAGAGAGAGAGAGAGAGAGAGAGAGAGAGAGAGAGAGAGAGAGAGAGAGAGAGAGAGAGAGGGCGTGTGCGTGTGTTCTTACCTAATTGGATATCTACAGGACTGAAAAAGTCAAGCTCATTGTATCCCGTCAATTTGATACTATCTTATCATTTCTCATTAAATTGTATGTTTTTTATTTTTTATTTTTTTTATTTTTTAGCGTGCATGACTTATTATGGTAATATATTCCACTCGTCTATCGCACTACCTGGAAATCTGATTAGGTTATGCAGTTTGACATTCGACATTGATGCACTGAATGTCAAATGCTAATGTTGAGGTAACTCGAAAAATGTCACTTGGTAAATGAAGTACTATCACCATCATATTTCCTCCTTACCTTCACCAAAAACCGTCAGAATGCATGGTAAGAAAAGCTGACATAATAATCCTTCTGCATGGCTGCTGACCAAGTGAGGTGCTGATGAAGGAAACAGATCAGGGAATTCGTAAACACCAACTGATTCAAACTTAACATAGGCAAGTGAAACACAAGCATAGAGAACACGCTGAGTGTGAACATAAAAAGACTTGTTTACCAATGCAACGCTGACATAAACATGTTTTTATTGACCGCAGTATGTAGAAAAATTTTTAAATAGGAAATGCAAGTATACGTGTTATACAGTACATTCTAATTCATGCCCTTTAGTAGGAAAAATTGTACAGGAAACAAACACTAGGATTACTTTGAACTGAAACGATCCCATGAAATAATTAACTATGGGTTTGTAAGTATAAACGCCTTAACACCAGTCTCCTCGCTGTGCTTGTGGTAGTAAGCAACTGTAATAAGTTTCCTTATATCGCTAGGAATTGACACAAAGCACATGGCACTTCATTAGATTCTCAAATATTTTTTAGGATCTCAGTCAGTAAATAGTCTCGTCTCTCCCCTTTTCTTGATTCAAATTAATACTGCACTTATGCCATTGAGTGGTGGGCGGAGGATAGTGAAGAAAATTAGCTGGTAAAACGGAACTATTAAAATTCTTACAGCTGAAATCTCAAACGCAGGAACATACTCTACTGTCTATTGGATACTGTCATATTCTACAGCTTTTTTCTTTTTCTTTTTATCAATTTTTTTCTTATAAATGCGAGAGGTAGAGATGTATGTAGTATGTGTTGAAAAGAAATATTGGTTTAAAATAAAGGAAATCTTGGGCATACATTTAATGCCTTTCAGTAATATTTCTTTCAGCTGCTTTCGGATTATCAAATACATCAGTCATTGAAGTCCAGTAAATGAGTCACACTAATTAAACATCTTATGCCGAGAATTTGCGTCGTTACAAAAATAAATAAATATTGTAATGTGGGGGGGGAGGAGAAATGTGCCAGGTAGCAAAAGCCATATGGCACAAAAAAAAAAAAAAAATTCCAGACAATTGGGTTTGTAGTTATAAATAATCACAGTTTTCTCCAACCCACCGTTTACCGACCTCATTATGTGCTGCTAAACAGTAACTTAATATATATATATTTTTTTTATATCAAAACTGTCCATCAACATTTTTTCTTGTCATCCAGTTTAAACATTATCCATACGTATATTTCAATACAAACATGAATGAAACATTAATAACACATAATATAGTATACGGCTATATCATTATTATAAGTAGTTGATAACAGTATTGTAGTAATGTAAATAATTGTCATTACATATATACCTACACATTTATAATGATATGCACAAAAGACATAGCTACTACATCGGCATACATGTTATTATACAGTATTTGAAAGTAGTAAATATTTTGGTGAGTCAAGTAGGATGGCAGTAGGAAAACTTCACAAGTATTAGGAGTGTCTTTGTTTTAATGTTTCAGTGTCACGTGATGCTACCAAACGATCAAATGTGCTGTATAATATCAGATGTACTCGTTTGATTTCAGATTTCATGATTTCTTGGTCATCATGATACATAAGATTAATGTTCCCGACGCGTGCACACGAATACACGCAAGATGGTGGCTTGGTGGTGGTGTTGGTGGTGTTGGTGGTGATGATGGCCTGGTGCTGATGGTGGTTGTGGTGTGAGTGTCAGAAGAATGTCACTCTGTGGTTTCCTCCTCTTAAGAGTTCGCTTTTAAAATGAAATAGATGACTAAAAAAATGATTTTACAATACTAGTAATAATTCAAAATATCTTTATCATACTGTTTTTCAAAATTCTAGCAAATTCTACCATATGTTATGCGTAATTTACTTTAAACTTATCGCCAAATACTTTGAAACATCCCTTGTGACTCGAAATGCTCCTATGTTTCGAGAATTAAAACTCAAAATTTCATGATGGGCAATATATATTAACTCAGGAAGAATTTGGAATCATAAAAGTTACTATATGATTTTCATGAGATAACTGTGTGCGGTCATAAGCCTCTGGATGATTCAGAGAGAGAGAGAGAGAGAGAGAGAGAGAGAGAGAGAGAGAGAGAGAGAGAGAGAGAGAGAGAGAGAGAGAGAGAGAGAGAGAGAGAGAGAGAGAGAGAGAGAGAGAGAGAGAGAGAGAGAGAGAGAGAGAGAGAGCATATTGAAAACACAAGATAAAAATCATGTATTGCACGAGTGGAGTGCATACATATACATACGTTTCACTTTTTTCAGTAATGGGATATACAACTACAAAACATTTTAGTTTATTATTGCATCTTTCTGGTCATATTCTAGAAATAAAAAAGTAATACAGAATATACCGGTATTATGTGAATAGATTAAGTAACTGAGTTGTTTAAGAGGATTATTACGTCTTTACTTGACATCACCTGAGACATATTACATATTGACGTCAAAGATAAGCTTTTAAATTTCCTTGCTTGCATATTGGGGTGAAAAGTATTGGAACTGTTAATGCGACAGAGATATGGCAGTTTAGCCTAAAGCACACGACCCTACTATAACTACACACTGCACACGACACACTGATGCGCTGCGCTCCACTCTACACGCCTCTGTTGGCCTAAGCAATCTTACGTCATTCCTCTAGGTTTACAAAGTCTCTAATTACGTAGAATAAACCACATTTTTCTAGCTGTACATATACTACAAAACCTTACTTAAATAACTACACGATGTAATGATTTCAGATTATGCATAGCGCTTCATGCACTTCTAGATTTCAACAGAGTATTTTCTTGAACGGAGTAATACATTCAATGATAATTATAAATTAATGAATGGTTACTTTATAAATTTAGTGTTAAATTTTCCTAATAGTTAGAATAACGCGTCATATGTATCCTGTTGAAGTGCATGGAGACGACGCGGTATCCGTCCTGCACACGACACAGCACACGGCCAGCCAAGACAACACCAGCACCAGCGCGGCCCATAAAAGAGCGTCATGCAATGGGAAGGCAGTCAGTCATCCTGCACACTCCACTGAGAGGAAAGCAAGCCAGTCCATTCTCCCTCAACTCAACTCAACTCAACTACCACTACCATGCCTGATCCATGCTGCAAAGGTGAGATACGAGGCTGTTATCTTAGCATATACTGAATTCAAAGACACTATTATTCCATTTTTGTGAATGTTATTTTTTTTCTGTCTATGAATACTATTATACAGAAAGTACTAGACTTAGTGGTATCTAATTGCATCATATTTTCCTGAGGGGTGCATTCCCATGGCCCTATATATATATATATATATATATATATATATATATATATATATATATATATATATATATATATATATATATATATTCAGGATTCGTCATAAGCTTATATATATATATATATATATATATATATATATATATATATATATATATATATATATATATATATATATATTTGAAAGAAGAAAAAAAACTGCATTATTATTAACGCAGTCACCCTTGATTCTAGTCACTATAGTTTGGAAGGTCAGAGCAATTCACCTTTAACTGGTGTGCATTCATGTCATTAGCTGTCATTGTTTTGGTGATCCTGTTGTTTTCTTTATCTGGAAGTCCACGTCACTACGTCAGTATATCGACCGGAAAGAACAGCCACTACATAGTCCTAAAGGTCCCAGGCTGCCATGCCATGCTGGCCTACAATGTTTAATTTGCATTGATTAATCTTTAGAAAGTCTTCCAGTAATCGGACATAACAAGGACAAATCAAATTAAAACATAATAGTGTCAGATATACCCTGAACACTGAATCCCTGCAGTAGAACAGTGGTGTGCAGAAGACAGAGCATTAAAGTTCTTAAAACTCCCGGTTCAACATGCATGAGATCGAACCCAACACTATAGATCTACGAAGGGAAACATTGATTTTTTCTGTCATTAACAACATAAAGGTGTTTGATGAAGTATAAACACGTCACACCAGCACTAACGAGTCTAATTCAAAGCATGCACGACAGCTGTGGAGAGCAGTGAGTCACCGTGTATTGATCATGCACTGCAGTCAAGCTTGTCACTTTAATGGAGTAGAAAATATCAATCAGCTAGAGAGCAGTACACATCCTGAACTAAAAGCAAATATATATTAACGTTTATCAGGTGTTAACGTGTACATAAGCATGAAAGAGTTCGATTATATACTGTACATCGAATGAGTATTGTACATACAATTTTACCATTTCCTTTCTGAAGACATATATTACGTGGAATTTGATGGTCGGTGAGCCTTGGCAAGACTAATTTGAGTTTGTTTACCTTCCAGACAAGTGTGAGTGCAAGGAGGGCGGGTGCAAGGCAGGGTGCAAGTGCACTGCTTGCTGCTGCTCCCCATGCGACAAATGTAAGTAAAGATGGAGCCTTACATCTTAATTTCCTCTCTATCTGATCTCACATAACACAATACAAACACTACCATATCTTACCATGTTTATATATTAACATCAAGACACTTATACTTGTTAAACCAAATCTTTAGTACAACTTTTATCACGCCAGTCTACACAACCCAACCAATGTAATACTATTCATAAAACCATCTCACGTAATACTGATCCTAACTTGTCCATATGTTCTAGGTACGTCTGGATGCAAGTGTACCAGCAAGGATGAGTGCTCCAAGACCTGCTCGAAGCCTTGCTCATGCTGCCCCTAGGCCTACACAGCGATTATCAGCCATCACAGCCCGCGCCGTCACACCCAGCCAGCCTTGGTCTTACCGATACGCACGTCACCAGCGTACAAGATAACCATCCATCCATCCTTGCTGGCTATCAGTACAGCCTGCGTCACCCATATATTCAAGATCCACGTGGGAAAGGTTGAAATAGATGCGGATGGACGTGAACGGTAGAAGGGCATGATTCTTCATTTTCATTATGATATGTTTGTGTAGTATATTTGGTTGTCTATTTCATTATTAATCGTGATTTGTGCATTTGAATTATTGTTGTTCTTTTAAATTCCATTAAAATTGTTGTGTGATCAATGATGAGTGTCTTTGGTAACCTTACTATTGGGTTGTTTTTAGTGCAAGTTTACGTAATGAATGATACTTGTGAAGGTGAGGACAGACGGAACCTCAAACATTTATAACTATTATCATTACAATTATTATCATTATTTTTATCAATGTAGTCAAACGTCTTTTTCACCTTGAGCTTCACTTCAATCCAATAAGCTCATGGTAGACTCTAAAATAATCCAACAAAACCTTTTCTTCTCATAATGTGCTGGGTTTTTTTTTTCACGGAGGAAGGGTTAACTTCATCTTTTATCATGTGGAATTCCCATCATGATATGCACGGGAACCAATTGGCTTTAGTACAGTGGTCGGCTCTTGTCCTAAAGGTTGTGAGTTCGATTCTGGCTCACGGCAGCTTTCTCTCTCTCTCTCTCTCTCTCTCTCTCTCTCTCTCTCTCTCTCTCTCTCTCTCTCTCTCTCTCTCTCGTTAATAATGATTTACTACTTATACGTCATTCGTTTCAAAGTAATGTTACATCACACATGAATTCAAAGGCAGACAGTTCTTCTTTTATAATTATAATCAAGACATCCAATAACAACACTGATGTATGATATGTAAGGAAATGATAGATAGTAATTATACATATTTTGATATATTAGAGAAGGGTGAAAATACCTAATCATAGTTTAACGGGCGTGACTTCATGGCCTCGGTTGTGGGATGAGGGATGAGCGTGAAG
>JAXIVD010003238.1:40000-48343 GCA_036785275.1 Cancer borealis
GTGTGTGTGTGTGTGTCTACATGCGACCTAAACAACAAAATGAATGAATCAGTTTGAACATTCGTACAACGTGTTCGGGTCAGGTGGAATTAAGTTAGGTTAGGTCAGGACAGGTCAAATGATATAATAACAACAACAAAAGGACAAATATTACAACAATACATAATAACAAAAAATACAATACCTAAAGAAAAAAAAAAACTAAATAAGTGAACATCAATTAGTATAAGTCCTAGCAGTAATTATGAGATGAAATATATATTTATGTATGTATGTATGTATGTATGTCTATTGATGATGATGATGATAACATGTGTGTGTGTGTGTGTGTGTGTGTGTGTGTGTGTGTGTGTGTGTGTGTGTGTGTGTGTGTGTGTGTGTGTGTGTGTGTGTTATCCCAAGAACCTTCCCGCGGAGTTCCAATACATCCTTCTGTAGTAACTATCTTGACTGTGGGCGGCCGTGGGCGTGGGCGTGGGTTGCCTTCTGACACCTTGGGAACCTGGGGCGGCATTGGTGGGGGGAAGGGGAAGGCTGGGGAACCACTGATGGAGGGGACGAATGGAGGAGGAGGAAGAGGAGGAGGAGGAGGAGGAGGCGGAGGAGGAGGAGGAGGAGGAAGATGAAGAGGAAGAGGGGGAGGGGGAAAGGGAGGATAAGGGTAAGATTGGGGGAGCGCGGGGTGTTGAAAATCTATGGTTAGTTGTCCACACCCGTCTCTCCCCACTCAGTCTCCCACCCACTCTCCCAACTACCCCCCCACTCACTCCCCCACTCACTCCCCCACCTAAACCTCCACCCACTCCACCTAATCCCCCACCCACTTCTCCACCTACTCCCCCACCTAATCCTCCACCCACTCCTGCACCCACTCCCGCACCCTCTTCCGCACCAACTCCTCCACCCACTCCTCCACCCACTCCTCCACCCACTCCCCCACCCACTCCCCCACCCACTCCAGATCCTCCTGTGGGTGGAACATTAATTCCTTGTTTAGCTTGTGCTCCTCTCACTCCACCTGTCCCACTCCGCACCCAGTCCCTTTGTCCCTGGCTCTCGGGGGCGTGGGTGCTGGGGAGGAGAGGGGTTAGGGGTGACTGTGGTGGCTAGAAGTGGGAGGTTGGGGCTGGGGGAGGCTGGGGGCTGATGGATGAGGGAGACGTAAACTGTGGTAATGGTGGTGGTGGTGGTGGTGTGTTCCCGTGTCCTTGTTGGGGTGATGTCCTGCGGTGCCCTTGGGGAGGTGAGAAGGATGTCCAATCCCCCAGGGATGCCAGGGGTCTCAGGGGTTTCAGAGGTTGGTGTTAGGGCATCCAGGGACTCATGTTCATCAGGGGAGTTTATTAAGTAGATGTTCAATGCTTCAGGGACATCAAGGGCGGATGTGTGATACCCGAAGGCAGCAATGAGTCCCTTAGTGTTTTCATTATCAGTCCCTTCAGTGTAGTCGCTCCCTTGAAGGTCCCTAGAGATAGCCAGGGGGGGGGAGGAGTAAGCCCCTGGATGGTGGGTGTCCCTGCTCCTCCTGTAACGGCGCCAGGGTGAAGGCATAGCGTCCTTTTACCTTCAGATATCGTAGGTATGTTCACTTCGGTATTAACTTCTTCAGGAGGGAAGTTATTGATCCTCACGGGTCTTGGTCTTGGCTCCACTCTACCTGGGATGGTTAAGATTGTCCCTATCTCCTCCCTCCCCCTCCGTCAGGGTGTCCAAGAACTCTTCTGCGTCCCCTTCTGCGTGTGTTAGCAAGATGTCCTGATAATCTTGCGTTAACAGAATATCTTCACCTGAGTGTGTGAGCAAAATGTCCCTCTCCTGTTGTCCCTGTGTTAGGTAGGCCTCGTTCAGCTTGACTGCAGGGACCCCTTGGAAGGATAACTCTACAGGGGGCAGTGGGCGTGCGGGCGTAGTGGCGTGGGGAGCTTTAATGGGCGTGTGTGTCTGTCCTTCCGTGTGTGTCCCCTGTAGGAAGGTGTTGGGTGATGGGTGTGTAGGGAAGGCTAGCGGGCGTGGGTGTCCTTGGGTGTCTTGTGGGTGTGTAGTGGGCGCCTCGTGTACTCCTGCATTGGCCGGAATTGGCTAAAGTATCGTTACGGAGTGCCGATGGAGATCCGTTTTCCGGCCCGCAATGTAACCGATTCAGGCCCTGGGTGCAAACGTATATTGGCAAGTAATCGGCCCACAATTGGCTAAAGTATCGTTACGGAATGCCGATGCAGATCCGTTTTCCGGCCCGCAATGTAACCGATTCAGGCCCGGGGTGCAAACGTATATTGGCACGTAATCAGCCCACAATGGGGCCGATTACTACGTAATGAATTACTGATGCAAGACCGATTCATTTTTTGGTGACTTGCTGACACTGGCACGATGCTGGCCCGGCATAACCATGTTTGCTGGGAATGCGTTGCCCAGTGCAGTTAACACCTGTTCCTGGGTACTCCCTCGAGGGGGTGACTAATGCGTTGTTGATCACATTGCTGCAAAACATTAGAGTCAAACCAATATACAACATTATAAATACATAATTGATAATCATCCATTGTCCTACGCTCCAAGTTATAACAATTGACTGGTAACAGCTAAGTTATAATTAATTCTGGTAAAAAAAATAATATCACACCACTTGATGCCGTTGTTATCGACCACGAACTGTTCCTGCAATACTGAGAACACCTGGTGAGAAAAATAAAGTGAGTCAGATGACGTGACGGTGTGACGGCCTGAGCGCCACCTCAGGGTCACACTGCAACTCAAACCATACCGTCTTCATTAAGTAGTCACTTATTGGAGCACAATGTCTCAAATAAATGTTTTTCATGCGAGTTTTTATGTCATCTCTGCACCGTGTAGTCTTTCCCATCATATACAAACACTTGGGTGCACACCTTTCTTATTAGTAGAGTCCTGTGTGTGCCACGGTAACGAGATGGCCAGACACGGACGAGACAAACCAGTTGTACCCACACGACTCCAGCTGTCACACCATCACGTCGATAGATGCATCACCTGGTGGCTATATTTTCATAACTATTTCTACGTCAGTATTGGCATCGTGAAGACTCCCGATGGTGTCTGGTGTGATGGTGTATATAGAAGGTTCAGATAAACACACACACACACACACACACACACACACACACACACACACACACACACACACACACACACACACACAGACACACACACGCAGTTTGACAATAGTATACAAAATCACAAACAATTACACTGACATTGATAAATCCAAGCATTTAGATAACGCATTATATATATACACACACACACACACACACACACACACACACACATAACACAAAAGGCCTACGCATTAATACAACACTCCATACACATGTTTCATTATACATTGTGAAGGAAATACAGTAGTTATAAGTAAACATTTACAATTTGTTGGACTGTTGATATAACGTATTGGTGCTGAACGTTCGGTTCTAACTTACTTTATATATCTAAAAGAAGGAGTGTTATATATGATCCTAGTGCTAGGCTGCGTCGTCTGTTTGTTTACAATCATTGAGTCTTGTATTTCACAGGACTCATCACACCACCACACCTGAAGCAGTACACCAGGTCTCCCAGCTGCCCACCACCATGCAGGTAATAACACTCGAGTACTTTATGGTCTAGTCCCTTAAGTAAACATTGTTGTTGGCTGTTATATCACCCTGCATATTGACCAGGCAACTTGGCGCCTTTTTCGTTAATGACGCTCTCGATGACGCTAGTGATTTTCACATTTTGATAGTTCCCTCGTCACAGCATCTATCTTCTATGTGATGGTGATTGGAATAACATCAACATTAGCTACAGCTTTTATGAATTCTATAATTTCATTTATATTAAGTCTGACCAGTTAGTTTCTCGGCAAACACACGTACAGGTGTTTTGGGTTGGTCTCCCCCTCCATGCCTCTCCTCCACCGCATTACCCAAGAGTACATACGGACTATTTGCATGCTATTTACGTCTTCATATAGACAAAGTATAGTATGGCGTCTACAGCTGTTAGGTTTACTTAAATTTAAAAGCTACTGTCCGACTGCCAGGGATTGGTTAATATTTAAGTTAGTGATAAAATTAGTAAGCTCTCTTCGAATAAAACGGAAAAGAGAATGTTCTCTTTAGTTGGTCTCTATGATAAGTGTGTGTGTTTGTTCACCACGGTCTGGAGAATCAGCCGCTGGACTCATGATCGTCAGCCACTATCCTCCTTGAGAGACTTCATAACTCATAGTGATGAATCTATGGATAAAGCTGAGACCTCTCACACATCACACATCACATATCCTTGCTCAAGTGTGACAGATCAGACATTGCATCAAGAAATGAAGACCATATATATATACGAGTAAGCTTAAAGAGGATTAAGATATTGCTTCTGGTAAACAGTTGGTCCTAAAATAATATGCTTTTGAAGTCGAGAAGATTATGGACCGGTGCATTTTCGATTAACAAATCAGCTTGATGGTAACAAATCTATTTTTTTCGATGAAGAAAAATATATGAATCATGTGTAGTAGACTTTTTTAAATACAGAATATTGCAGTACATCACGGGAAGCCCAAGGATCGATACAATTCTTCCTTAAGTCTCGACACAAAACAACATGTTCATCATCACTAATGTCCGCTCACCTTACAAGTTGTGTTTCCAAGGACACCCGTCATCCCTCACCCTAAAGGCGCGCCCTGCACTCCCATGCACCTGTCGCCTCACGCAGCCCACGAACCAGATGTTTTGAGTGATTGTAACGCTCTTACATCTTATATCTATCTCTTGGTCCGGTTATAAGTCTGTTAACCCATTTGCCTATACCATTTAATGTATTACCGTAAGTAAGTAGCAGATCACTAATGATTGTTGATGAGCTTTTCATTCTCGAACATTAAAAATAAGAGGTTTAAATGAACACAAAGTTATTTGTCTTTCCCTCGTCAAGTAAAAAGAAAAACCTCAGGTTTTTTTTTTTTATCCAGTCGCTCCTCTGTGTTCTGGCTTCCTGGCCTTCAGGAGCTGACCCTGTCGCCGATCCACTGCCTGCAGGCAAGTCCTGATACAGCTCTCGACAGCGGCCACCTCGCCGGGTGTGTTCTTGATGGGCGGCTCCAACACCCTGACGACGCGGTACTAATGTGCCACCCAAGGATCTTCTGTATAAGATCCTTGGTGCCACCTTAATGACCTCCCCGCCCCTGGGACCCATAACGCAACACCGTCTGTTAGGCGTCGTCCCCAGCACTTGGACAGTATTCCCTTGACGCCAATTAGCTTGGTGTCGCAGCTGTGTCCAGTGGGCTGCGCGGCGGCATCCACCTGGCTCCTGGGCCCCTCGAGGGTCACGTGCTGCAATGTAAGGTCCTGTGGGCGGAGTACCGTGACGCGCATGGCGGGCAATTCCTGCCTGTTTGCGTTGAAGGACTTTCGTAGGATTTTAGGTTTCCTATCCATTTGTTGGAATTGGTAAAATTCATTGATTATAAACCTTTATTTTTAGTGATAGTGGGAGATTTATTTTTGTGTTTGTGTTGTATCTGTCCAATTGTGCATCGGTGCAGAGGGAAAACTCACAGTACTCCATGCAGATGAACAGTTCGTACCTACTTACCACTAGCCAGGAGGCTGGAAGCTGGGAATCTGTGTTGGCCTCAGCCTTCCTTGGCGGCCTAAGAATCTTGTACGTTATTCATTATTTGTATTTAGTTAATGGTGTGCGAAGTGTTCCTGACTCAAACAACCAACCACTCACCATTCACCACACCGTCACGGAAGTTCTTGTCACCATTACCAAGACACACACCAACTCAGTCCCACGAAAATAACATTAAGAGTTTTTTTTCTTGTTTTTCTTATCCCCCTCCTCCTCCTCCTCCTCCTCCTCCTCCTCCTCCTCCTCCTCCTCCCTCCTCCTCCTCCTCCTCCTCCTCCTGAACTCGCGACCAGACAGTGCCTAGTGTGAGTTCTGCCACGTTAAGGCAAAAAACGTAAGAGCCTTAGAGGTTTTTTTTTCGTCAACTTTACTTATCAATCTATACATCTATCTGTGTATGTACGTGTGTGTATGTGTGTGTGTGTGTGTGTGTGTGTGTGTGTGTGTGTGTGTGTGTGTGTGTGTGTGTGTGTGTGTGTGTGTGTGTGTGTTCCGCGTGTGTGTGGGGTGGGGCAGGACCTTGCTAAGATTGCGGAAGTCTTCAAGGTGATCTGTGGTACCCAAATGTTGGCTGACCCGCCCTCCTTCGCCTTCCTCCCGTCCACCCCTCACCTTCCCTCCCAAACTCATCCCCCCCCCCCCCGCCTTTTCTCTCTCTCTCTCTTTTTTTTCTTCTCTCTCTCTCTCTCTCTCTCTCTCTCTCTCTCTCTCTCTCTCTCTCTCTCTCTCTCTCTCTCTCTCTCTCTCTCTCTCTCTCTCTCTCTCTCTCTCTCTCTCTCTCTCTCTCTTTATTTATGTGTCTACCTGCTTATTGATTTATCTGTCTAGTTTCCTTGTTTTTTTTATGTCCAAACGCACGCGCGCACACACCACACACACACACACACACACACACACACACACACACACACACACACGCACACACACACACACACACACACACACACACACATACACACACAGCTAATTATCAGTTGGTGAAGATGTGATATAATATTATTTCAAAGCATAACTCAGTGAACAGAACATTTTCGCTTTAAACCTTAATAAAGTTGTGAGATTACTGTGAATATTGTCTAGTTATGCATTTGTCCCTTCCTTCATTTGCATAATTCTCTTGTTCGGTTGTGTTTTGCTCTTCCTTTCTTCATTCATTCCTCCCTTCCTTCCTTTCTTCATTGACTCATCCCTTCCCTCCTTCCTTCCTTTCTTCATTCACTTATGCCTTCCTCCCTTCCTTCCTTTCTTCATTCACTCATCCCTTCCCTCCTCCCTTCCTTTCTTCATTCACTTATCCTTCCTCCTTCCTTCCTTTCTTCATTCACTTATCCCTTCTCCCTTCCTTCCTTCCTTCCTTCCTTCCTCCGTAGTCATTGCATTCTTCTTAGTGCTGTCTGTCTGCCTTGGTTATCCAACACACAGAAAACAGGGTTAAGTCAAGATAAACTTGCAAATTTCATAACGATATTTTCTTTATTAGGATAACATTAATAAAAAAGCAAAAACCTGACCTGATTGAGCGAAATGAGATGCATTCTTTAATTCTGCATGTAAGAATCATAAGGGAATAGCTAAGAAAACCTGACCTCTAATTAATTTTGACACACGCAGACTTGTGTATGTTCGATTGATTAATTTTTCGGTTATAAAATGGTGTGTCTAGACTTCTAACACAGCTCGTTCATGTATATTATCTCAAAACACGTTGGATTCATATCGTAAATACACTTTTTACCGCCATTTTTTAAAGTTTTTACCATATTCATTATCATATGCATAAGATATTACCTGAAAAAATGGATTGATGATGGAAATTATTTAGCAACGAAAGCTTGCCATGCCATCCAGAGTCTGCTTTAACACCATAACATTACTCTTGTCATTCTAGTGATGTTACTAACCAATAGATATAAAAAAAAAGCCTTTGAAGGGACTCCAATGCATTTAGTTCTTATCTATCAATTATAGTTTTTTATATCGACTTGTTATCTTCTCGTGGATTTAATATGATATAAGTAAATGGCATTTGATGTTATATATAGTTTTAACCCAAAGACAATTGTATGTTGTATATATGTTTCCCTTTCACTGCGATATTAATGAGTTTGGTGATATAAGAAAGTGTGTAAAAACTACGAAGGAGTTGGATATTTGTAGAATTCAGAATGTTTATGTAACTCCCTCTCTCTCTCTCTCTCTCTCTCTCTCCCTCTCTCTCTCTCTCTCTCTCTTCTCTCTCTCTCTCTCTCTCTCTCTCTCTCTCTCTCTCTCTCTCTCTCTCTCTCTCTCTCTCTCTCTAATGAAAAAAAAGATAGTGCAGTTAGAATACCATGTGCTTGGACCTGCATCTATACATAAAGTTGTTCACTATAGTCTAATACTACTAACCTAGTGTCGATGCTTCATTCACACGTATCAACAAAGATTCGAATCCTGCACGTCTCGGGTTAGTCAAAAAGGTTGAATTAGCTTTTCTTTTTTACATATAAGTCCATTTTATATTGAAGACGTATTAGCAATACTCAAAACGTTATATATTTACCTTACTTTTCTCTCTTCCTACTTACCAGCTTGCTTTACAGTGGACATCTTGGCTTCACTCAAGGCTTCACGCGGAGTTCAAAACACGAGCACGGCCGAAGCGCGTTGACAGTCAGCTTCACGAGTCACTACCACCAC
>JAXIVD010003239.1:0-7500 GCA_036785275.1 Cancer borealis
ATAAATAATTTCAAGGGAGAACACGGGGTTTTTTTTTTTTTTTTTTCCACTTTAGCGCTAGTGGAGGAGGGGAAGGGAGGTAAAAAATGAGGGAATGGAGAAGGAGGGAGCAGGGGGAGAATGAGGAGAGAGAGGGACGAGGGGAGGGAGGGTTTAAACTCTACCCTTGTAACTGACAAGAATAATTTCAGAAAAAAAAAATAATGAATTCAAAACGCAAAATGGATTCTCATGTGTTTCTTTACCTGACTTACACATTCTTCACGTCATCATTCCGTCACCTTTGTGTCATTAGCATCATCATTACGTTAATGGACTACTTAGCAAAGGTCAGCCAGGTATTGGATAACCAGGTGTGACATTATCATCCTGCAGGTAACATGAACTTTCCTGACCTTAATCCAGCTGGTCCTGTCCCTTAATTTAGCGTTGGGCAGGTAGTTGTTTTTAGGTGGTGGTGAGGTAAGTCTATGTGCGTGCCCGACCCCCGTCAACGACTCTCAATTACAACTTTAAGAGGCAGTTCAGTGCGTCTATCGCCACATTACCTGCTGGAAACGTCACTCTTTTGGGCGGGAAAGTATCACCTGGAGCAGAGGGGGCGGTAGGGCGAAGGTGTAGAGGGGGGTGATGGTCATGGCCGCCCCCTCCCCCTCCCCCGATGCTCTCTGTCAGTGTTAAAGGCGTGCAATTTAGCGGAGTGTGGCGCACGAACAGGCACGAAAGAGTGTTATACATCGCACCCAACGCAATCATCAAATTCACTCGGGTAGGAGGTGGGTCTCGCGAGCCTCGTGTGTGTGTGTGTGTGTGTGTGTGTGTGTGTGTGTGTGTGTGTGTGTGTGTGTGTGTGTGGTGTGTGTGTGTGTGTGTGTGTGTGTGTGTGTGTGTGTGTGTGTGTGTGTGTGTGTGTGTGTGTTGTGTGTGTGTGTGTGTGTGTGTGTGTGTGTGTGTGTGTGTGTGTGTGTGTGTGTGTGTGTGTGTGTGTGTGTGTGTGTGTGTGTGTTGTGTGTGTGTGTGTGTGTGTGTGTGTGTGTGTGTGTGTGTGTGTGTGTGGTGTGTGTGTGTGTGTGTGTGTGTGTGTGTGTGTGTGTGTGTGTGTGTGTGTGTGTGTGTGTGTGTGTGTGTGTGTGTGTGTGTGTGTGTGTGTGTGTGTGTGTGTGTGTGTGTGTGTGTGTGTGTGTGTGTGTGTGTGTGTGTGTGTGTGTGTGTGTGTGTGTGTGTGTGTGTGTGTGTGTGTGTGTGTGTGTGTGTGTGTGTGTGTGTGTGTGTGTGTGTGTGTGTGTGTGTGTGTGTGTGTGTGTGTGTGTGTGTGTGTGTGTGTGTGTGTGTGTGTGTGTGTGTGTGTGTGTGTGTGTGTGTGTGTGTGTGTGTGTGTTGTGTGTGTGTGTGTGTGTGTGTGTGTGTGTGTGTGTGTGTGTGTGTGTGTGTGTGTGTGTGTGTGTGTGTGTGTGTGTGTGTGTGTGTGTGTGTGTGTGTGTGTGTGTGTGTGTGTGTGTGTGTGTGTGTGTGTGTGTGTGTGTGTACTGTACTACCTCACACCTCACGCAGGACAGCAAGGCAATCCTCGCTCCCAAAAAAGCCACCCACGATGAGATTGATTCAGTCTGTATGCCCCTCATATCTCTCTCTCTCTCTCTCTCTCTCTCTCTCTCTCTCTCGTCTTCTCTCTCTCTCTCTCTCTCTCTCTCTCTCTCTCTCTCTCTCTCTCTCTCTCTCTCTCTCTCTCTCTCTCTTCTCTCTCTCCTCTCTCTCTCTCTCTCTCTCTCTCTCTCTCTCTCTCTCTCTCTCTCTCTCTCTCTCTCTCTCTCTCTCTCTCTCTCTCTCTCTCTCTCTCTCTCTCTCTCTCTCTCTCTCTCTCTCTCTCTCTCTCTCTCTCTCTCTCTCTCTCTCTCTCTCTCTCTCTCTCTCTCTCTCTCTCTCTCTCTCTCTCTCTCTCTCTCTCTCTCTCTCTCTCTCTCTCTCTCTCTCTCTCTCTCTCTCTCTCTCTCTCTCTCTCTCTCTCTCTCTCTCTCTCTCTCTCTCTCTCTCTCTCTCTCTCTCTCTCTCTCTCTCTCTCTCTCTCTCTCTCTCTCTCTCTCTCTCTCTCTCTCTCTCTCTCTCTCTCTCTCTCTCTCTCTCTCTCTCTCTCTCTCTCTCTCTCTCTCTCTCTCTCTCTCTCTCTCTCTCTCTCTCTCTCTCTCTCTCTCTCTCTCTCTCTCTCTCTCTCTCTCTCTCTCTCTCTCTCTCTCTCTCTCTCTCTCTCTCTCTCTCTCTCTCTCTCTCTCTCTCTCTCTCTCTCTCTCTCTCTCTCTCTCTCTCTCTCAGGTAGGGAGGAGGGGAAAGATGTGGTAACAAGGTGTGTGATTACAGGTGAGCGTGCCGCCCTGCCCTCCCAGCCGCCCCTGCAGGAGAGGTAGTAATAATGTGACTTCATGCAGCGGCCTAATCCCTGCCTAGCCGCCCTTGGTGTTGTCATGCTGCAGTGTCAGGCCTTCAAAGGGGATGTGTTTCTAGGGAAGCTATCCAACAAAATCTCTCCTCTCCCCTCTCTCTCCCCTCCTCCATAATCGCCATCACCCCAATAATTCTTATGGACGAAGATGTGACGCTAAAAGTGTATATCTTTCACCCTAAACACCCCTTCCTCCCTCCCCCCCAACACACTAGTCACATCACCCCTACTGACACACCTGCACACCCTCTGCTACAAGCCAGTTCATTAATTATTTATTCCAAAGTCACCTTTACGTAAACACCTGAGTTACACTTACACTTAAGGGCCATAGAATGTGTGTGTGTGTGTGTGTGTGTGTGTGTGTGTGTGTGTGTGTGTGTGTGTGTGTGTGTGTGTGTGTGGTGTGTGTGTGTGTGTGTGTGTGTGCGTGTGCGTGTGCGTGTGTGTGTGTTGCACGTGCTCCGTTCTTGCGTGCATCACGGGAGCACCTCAGTATCAGTCTCCTCGTAAACACACCCATCCATATGTATGAGTCAAGAGTCTTATCTCAACGGCTTCCTGGCAGGACACATTACTTGGCTTTGATTGTACAACTGTCCCGGCCCCCCTAACCTCCCTACCCCCCCTCTCTCTCTCTTTCTCTTTCTCTCAGTACTCCTCAGTATCACTAACTTAAGGGGAGCGAAGAGGGGAATAAAAGGGGAGCTTACCACACTGATATAAGGGGAGAGAAGGGTAAGGAGTGTAAGGTAACGAGTAGAAGGGGAGACAGGTAACAAAGGGTGAGGAGAAGCAGGTATTGAAAGGAAGGGAAAGGAAGGTAAGTAAGGGAAGGAAGAAAGGCAACTAACGAGAGAAAAGGGAAACAGCAGAGAAGGAAAGGAACAGACCAGAATTTTTCAAAGGATCTGTTTCTAATAAGTAAGAAAGTCCCCTCCCTCACACATACAGACATACACACGTCTCCCCCTCCCTCACACACACACAAACACACGTCCTGACCCTAAAATCTCATCCACTGAATCTAATACTCATCTCCATTTACTCATTTACTCATATACTCAAGCAAGGCGATACACATACTATTAGTCTGTACTTCATCCTGTTACGAGCTACACCACCCTCGGGACACTCTTGCCCATAACTGTTCTTGCTCCATTTATAACAGTGTGTCTTGCCCGAAGGAGAAAGAGGGAAAAAATGGACTAAAGGAGGTGTATAGAGCAGACCATTGCACTAACTCTTCCAAGGTTACAATTAAAGAGGAAAAAAAGAGAGGAGTATATGAAAAGTTTGCTTAAGAAGGAAAAGGAAAATGATAAAGGGGAAAAAAGGGAAAGGAAAGTTATGAAGTTGAGATTGATGAAGGAAATTAAGATGTTAAGTTTAATAGAGGGATGAATATATATATAAAAAAAAAGAACCCGAAAACCCAGTTCCTCTCAAAAAAGAAGAGAAAATTAATAAATTCCAAAAATAGTATAAATTTAATTAAGTCACCCATATGACTTGATACCAATTTCATTAAACAAAACATTCCAATTCCAATAGAGTATACAGGCGATCAATTCCTTCTTAACACACAAACAGGCTCGCGTTAATACACGGCTTGGTTGGGTACACGCAGAAGGCACAGAAGGGAGTCGTGGGTGCTTGGGCATAGCGGGCAGCCCTGGACGGCGGGTGTGACGTCAAGAGTGCTTCGTCAGGGAAGATTACTGTGAGCGTGGCGGTGTTTTTGTTACCGTGACGCAGCTGTGCACGGGGACGGAACACACACTAAACACCGACTTCTATTTATTTACCTTCAATTTCCCTCCGCCTTGCACGGAGTCACTATTAATCACAGGTGGTTGGCAGGTCGTTCGTGCTTGTCCAGACACACGACCACCAAACGGTAATAAAGGAGTAGTCGAGGACGGAAAAAACAATGATAAATGGAGAAAAATGTACATAAACGATACTATTCTGGAGCAGAAAGTAATGACATTATCGATTTGTGATGCTCAGTCTCGCTGGTTCGCTATTGGTTCATTCGTGTTGGGGAGGAATTCCGGTAGCTGGTTCCCTAACGCTTGTAGCCAATCCGGTTGGTGGGGTGCGGTTAGACGTGTTGTGATTGGTGCTTGAAGCCAGTCATTACTCCAGTGAGGACATTAAATATAGTTTTTATCTGATTCTATGAGTCAATACGCTGCAGGCGAGGGTTTGCGGGGCTGTGTAAGTCCTGCGTCACTTCACTCTGGAGGCGACACTTGGGTGCTGTGAGGGTGGCCAGCATGTGCTTCGAGGCATGAGTGTGTCCGTCAGTGTGAGGGTCTGAGGGGATGTTTGGCCTCATCTTACGGTCTTACTGCTTTTATGTGCTTACTGAGGCTTGTCGGCTTGTCACAAACACCACTATCACTACTACTAAATTCTGTCATCACCACCACCGCCAGTCTCACCACCTCTTCACACAATATAAGTTACATCACCATCATAATTAACCTCATCATTAACATCATCAACGCCATCATTATCATCATCATCATCAGCAGCAGCAGGAACATTAATTAAATAACTAATTAACCAACCATAAATCCCTTTGTCAATGGACGTTGGATGAAGGAAAGATGCAAAGGAATAAAGAACGACAAGATGATATACATCCTAGCTGGTAACAAAGGTTTACGATGTAGTCTGCCATCAACAACAATACCAAGAGTGCCATCAATACAGTGCCATCAATACAGTGACATCAATATAGTGACATCAATACAGTGCCAGCAATAATCACACTAACCCTTGCCTCCCAGGACCGCCTTGCCTGGTGTCCAAATGCCTCATCCCGAGGCTGCCATCACCCATAATGGTCCATGGGTCATGGACATACATTGCAAACTGCACTACCCACACCCTCAATGCACGTCACTGCACGTCACGGCCACCACGTGAATGCACGAGACGAGTCAACGCTACACAACATGTGGTGATGCAATATTACAACACTTCCAACACGTGGTCAGGCCAGGAAGGAGTGTATGGCAGAAAGTAAAGCATCGAAACCTTACCTGACAAATAAAGATTTCGTTGCCTTCAATATTTTTGGATAATTTTCACATCCATAAAAAGTTGTTGTAAAATGAATATATGAAAATTTTTCATACAACATTTCTGGATAGATTCAATAAATTTTATATAATTATTTACTTACTTATTTGTTTTTAATAAAAAAAATCTGTACAAATTATCCAGTTCTATTTTCACGATTGAATAAAATGTAAAGAAATAAAAAAATTTTCAAATAAAAGGAAAATATTGTTTAAATGCGCTGCGAGGATACAATTCTTCAGCGTGTTTGTAAAATAAAGATTTTTATTTGGTATTTCAATGGACCTGCAGCCTGGGAGGGCCGGCAGGAGTGCAACGTCCACGACAAACTGCTCTGATAGACTTAAAAACACGACTCAATCACTCCCCTAAATAATAACTGAGGTGCGCAAACATCAACTAGGATGTACCACCACAATCACCACACCACCACAATAACACGTCCCCCACCCCTCCACCACCACCACCACCACCACCACGCGGGCAACAGAGGGTCGCCACCAGGCAGTCTCCAGCAGCCATTCAGGAGACACATTGGTCCGGACAGGGAAAATAAGTCCACCACTCCCATTTCCCTTGAGCGGGGAGCGTGACGCGAGGCGGGGGCTGCCTGGTGTCCCCTCAGCCGCCCCCTGCAGCGCCTCCCTCGGGATGAACAGGAAAATAAAGGTCTTAAAGCTTTATATGAGTTAACAGGGAAGTTGTGAGTTAGTGTGTAAGCTTCCCTGGCCGTGACGCAGCCTTTGTTGTGGGGCAGAATAAGATTACCGGCGATGCAATCATTTTTCAGTGAATGTTGCAGGTTTCCCGCGGCTGGATGGAAGGTTTTCTAGATTGCAACTTTCATTTCGTTCTGTTACATCAACCAATTATTTTTTTCATAACAAATATCAGTAAATTTATCAATATCTTATACGTCGAATAAATAATATTCCTACAAATATATTGCATCTAAGGAATAACAATTTTTTTTCACCATAAAAACCCTGCAGGCATAAGTAACGATCTCCAATCTATTTTCTGCAGGAAGATTTAGCTTACGTAACAGCCGTGCCGGGGAATGAAGACTAAGCGAGGGGAAACGAGGCTAAAGGGAGGTGAAGGGAGACGCAGGAAGGCGTTCAATCATTCCTGGAATACCTCAGTCTTCCCAACGAGCCGGGGTCTTAGGGGTGCCTCAAATAGGAAGGCCTTGATGATAGGGCGGACTCTTCTAGGGCAATCATCGTTAGCTCCTGCTGATGCTGGTCCCTCCCTCCCTCCCGACGCCGCTGCAGTGCCTCTCCTCTGCGCAGGCGTCAAATATACTGAGGCCGGAACGCCACGCCCACAACAATTCCCAGCCAATCAGAAGTCGCGCAGTGCTCTCCCCTCTTCCTGCGTGATCGATAGAATTTTCGCTTTCCAGGAGAGCAGTTTTCGGGTGTGGGGGGTTGAGAGGGAGAGGGAAGAGGCGGAGGGAGGGAAGGAAAGGAAGGAAATTACAAAAGAATAATGTACTTTTGGTAGAGTGTCGTGCCATGCTCCATGCCACCTCTTGCCATTGTGGTGCATTACGTCAAGGGCCGCGGGGGGGAAATGGGCGATTACCGTGATGTACGAAGGCTGAGAGGGAAGCTATAGGGAGCGGCAACGGTGGTGATGGTGGTAGTAGCGGCGGGGGAAGCGAGATAGAAACAGAGGAAGAGAAGGAGGAGGAAGAAGAGGAGGGAATAGCATCTACCTCCCGTGGCAGGAAAAATAAGGAGAGGCGACAGGGCTTTCCCGAGGCATGGTTCCGGAGCGTAGGTTAACAGCGTGATCGGGGCTGGGCTGCTTCCATTCCGGGGTCCAGCGGCCATCAGTAAGGAAGGCAGCGAGGGGTGGAGACGATAATGTGCCGCAGACCCGCAACCTCGGGAAAATACTGCAGAGGGGGGATTTCCGCCTGTCAAACCCACCCTTTTGCCGCTGATTCATGGCACGGAGAA
>JAXIVD010003239.1:15000-27500 GCA_036785275.1 Cancer borealis
GTTACGGGGGAAGAGTCGCTGATAGTTATCATTAGTGAGCCTCCACCGAGGGTTATTTACCTGCGGAGATTGACAGCCGCTCCCGCTACACCTGCTGATTGCTTTCATTACCTGGCCGACCTGCCGTTTTGCCCGTACTTCCTATTCATAGCTCTCTAGTTAACTAAATGGTTTGCCGCTCGGAGCTCCATTACCCGCCACATCGCCGTGTGGCCACCATTATGGACTTTGTGTATGGCTAACTTAAGGTTGCCATCAAATTATTCTTCCGTCCCCGCCGAACATTTGTCTGTGACGCTGCCGGGGAACCTGACTCCACGAGGGCCCGGGCGCGACGCTCCTCCCGCTCACACTCACAGACCCTCGCCGCCGCCACCGCCGCCGCCGCCGCCGCCGCCGCCGCCGCCGCCGCCGCCGCCGCCGCCGCCGCCGCCGCTGCTGCTGCTGCTGCTGCTGCTGCCTCGGCGGTCCGGGGTGAGTGGCTGCGACGTGAATTATGATAACAAAAAGCAACGTAATTGGACTTAATGAGGTCAGACACTTCCCGATGTGTGTGTGACCAATAGAAAATGGCCTCTTTCAAAATTAATTCCGTCCACTTGGCCGTAATGACAGGTCCGCCGAGTGGCTGCAGGACCGCGGGGAGGCGCCACCTTGAATATTAGTGATTTTCTCGACTGCAATCTGGCGGCTTATGCGCATGGCAGAGCGAGGGTAGACAGGTCCCGCTGGTCGTCCCCGCGGCCCCGTCCTGTGGTGGGCCAGGCCGCTGCCCGACCCACGCCTGCACACACTGACGACTCTTGACGCTGACACTACCACCATGGAGGCAGAAGTCATGTTGGGGTTGCATTGCAGTAAAGAAACACTAAATAAACATGGAACGCTGCAACACGTGTCCAGATAAGTCTTTCAAAACACTTTGAAAACCCTCCTCGTGCAGCAACACTATAGGGTTGGACGCAACACTGTGTTTCCTTGGCACGTTTATAGACGACGCAAACACAGGACTTGTTATATGAGGCTGTTAAGTTATCAAGAAGTTAAACACACACATACATACACACAAAAAAAACACACACATATTCAAACACACAACATTCACTACATTAACGCCACACACACGTTGAGTTGAAGCTGTTTTTCCAAGCCTGTCTGCCTGCCGAAGCCTGTTATCATGTGGTGCGGGCCGTCCAGGTGTTGGGTTACCTGTGAAACCTGACGCTAGATCACCAGTCAAATTAATATCTACGTTTTATGTTATTCACTCCATCCAGTATTGTGTATTAACCTTCCGGTGTGCCTGTGTGTTGGTTATATTGCTTTGAATTATACAAAATGAAAAATAAAAGACTAGCCCGTGTATTGTGCTATTGATATGGAGTGTATATATATTTTAGGTGATCGTATATTAAACACAAAAATAACAAAAACGTGGTTACAGGCTTGGAAATGGATGAAAATAAAAAAAAAACGTTAATAGAAGTGAACAATTATCGTTACAATCACACCGTCTGTCCTTCCACCACGCCAATACCCTCTACACCACCACAACACCACTCAACACCACACCCATACCATCTACACCACCACAACACCACTCAACACCACACCCATACCATCTTCACCACCACAACACCACTCAACACCACCACAACACCACTCAACACCACACACATACCTTCTACACCACCACAGCACCACTCAACACCCTTACACCTGTCCCAACACCCTTTCCTACACACCATTAATTTTATACAATAAGAAAATAATGTATACTTGGTTTCATTGATTGTTGAATATTATTAATTCTACTTTCTATTTGCTTGCGATGGTAACAAATAATGATAATATACATGAGTAATTGTTATAAGTAGGTTTGTGGTTACTAACTATATTTTATGGATAGTGATTAAGATAAGAATAGCGATAATTATTTTTATCGTATTAATTGATGAGTTGAAATTTGTCGATAAGCATAACACAGCGGAATAAAACATTGATGCTACATAAACAAATGGATAAAAACAGAATATATCATATAAACAAACAATCAAATAATTACATAAACTAATAAACGCTATCCGCCAACACACACACGCACGCACGCACGCACGCACGCACGCACGCACGCGCGCGCGCACACGCACACGCACACACACACACACACACACACACACACACACACACACACACACACACACACTCAAACTCAAACTCAAACTCACACTCACACTCACACACACACACACACACACACACACACACACACACACACCCACACACAGCACAGCCTACCAGCAGGCCTACCACGGCACCTCCGAACCTGGTGGTGGTGGTGATGGTGGTGGTGGTGGTTGCAAGTGTAGGGACTATTGGAAGAGAGAGGAGAAAGGAGGAGGAGGAGGAGGAGGAGGAGGAGGAGGAGGAGGAGGAGGAGGAGGAGGAGGAGGAGGAGGAGGAGGAGGAGGAGGAGGAGGAGGAGGAGGAGGAGGAGGAGGAGGAGGAGGAGGAGGAAAGAGGAGAAGCTCGCGTGACCACGGACAGGCAGAAGTCCAGAAGGTGAGAGGTGAGGTTAGAGCAGCCTCCCCCTCCCCCTCCCCCTCCCCCTCCGTCTCCAGTACATTCACTCTCACCTCCACCGCGCCAGGTAATGATACAACGGGCGGCTGAGTTATGGCGGCGGATCGGGCGTTGATTATTAAATGAATCAGGCTGGCTTTATGGGATGCGAGGCTCACACGGAGGATTAACAAGTTGGCTGGTGATTGAGGGGAAGGAGAAGGAGAAGGAGGCAGGCCGGCTGAAGATGAGGTGAGGGAAGGCAGGCAGGCCGAGGGATTGATAGCAGGTCACATGAGGTGATGGGATGCGCGCGGGAACATCTCCAAGTCACGACCTGGATAGCGTGTGGAGATGAGAAAGTGTGGGAGAGGAGGCCGCCAGCAACAGGAGGAGGCGGGGAGCAAGATAAAAAACGGGGAGATAAAAAGAAAGGAAAGCGAGGAAGGCAAAAGTAAACTGTGCTGAGTGATCGCAGTAGGCGAGTCCTGTTTGAGCATCCTTCCACCACCACCACAAAGACACCCGCACTTAACGTCCAACAACACATATGCAAAGTTAAGTCACAGTAAATCTTTTTCAGCTCGTGTTTGGAAGGCAGCAGCGGGGCAGGCGAGGTTGGCGCCGCTCAGGCCGGGATCGAGACATGGGAGAAAACAGGATTTTTACTGTAATATGCAGAAGACACTGAAAATCACACACTAGAGATAACAAAGCGTATTTTAGTCAAGATATTGGCTGCAGTATCCTAGGAGGTGAGGCGCGCGGGGCAGGATGGCCTTGGGGGTAATAACAAACCTCAGGTGATGTACCGAGCTAGCGTCTGGCTAATTCATCTGCAAATGATGATTTAGTCTCGTCTGGGGTGCCATTACTACCCTCTCGGTAGCGTATTTAAATCACTCGCCGGCTCGTATATCGTCTGCTTCGCGTTTTCACTTACTGCTCTTCGGGTGGTGGGCAGAGGTGGGTGGTGTAAAGATAGAGGAGATAATTAAAAGCCCAGGAAGGCAGGCAGGGAGCATCGCCGTGGCCACGATGGTATTTCAGGAGCAACCAACAGCTGCTCCTTCCCGTCCACCCTCACCCCCGCGGAGGCACCACAACGCACTATCAGGGAACATCAAGATAATAACATAATCTAAATGAAACTTTCTTTGTCGTCCCGAGCCAAGTGGAGATTAGTTCCTCTGACAGCCACGCGCCAACCAACACACACCTTCCACAATACAACACATCCACGTCTCCTTCACCATCAATCTCCACACAGACAGACGCGGCGCGGACAGATAAGACAAACCCAATGTGACTCGCTCCTTGCACCTGTATATACACCAACGTACAAATGACGTCGTATATGTTGCATGAAATAGTTAGTGCAAGTAATTTTACACCACGACACTAAATGGACGACTTGTATATATTTCAAGTGGGTTAGCACTGTTTTCTGTGATATGGACATGCACCCACGCCCTCCCCTCTCCATCTCCTCCACCCCCTCCCCTCTTCACCCCCTCCCCCCCTCCATCAACCCTCCACTACCTCCACCAATTGTCTCCACTCTGCGCCAGTCACTGATCTCTTTCCTCTTCTTGCTCCTTCATTCTCCGCACTCTGAGTGGACTAATTTATAACTACCTGACACACACACACACACACACACACACACACACACACACACACACACACACACACACACACACACACACACACACACACACACACACACACACACACACACACACACACACACACACACACACACACACACACACACACACACACACACACACACACACACACACACACACACACACACACACACACACACACACACACACACACACACACACACACACACACACACACACACACACACACACACACACACACACACACACACACACACACACACACACACACACACACACACACACACACACACACACACACACACACACACACACACACACACACACACACACACACACACACACACACACACACACACACACACACACACACACACACACACACACACACACACACACACACACACACACACACACACACACACACACACACACACACACACACACACACACACACACACACACACACACACACACACACACACACACACACACACACACACACACACACACACACACACACACACACACACACACACACACACACACACACACACACACACACACACACACACACACACACACACACACACACACACACACACACACACACACACACACACACACACACACACACACACACACACACACACACACACACACACACACACACACACACACACACACACACACACACACACACACACACACACACACACACACACACACACACACACACACACACACACACACACACACACACACACACACACACACACACACACACACACACACACACACACACACACACACACACACACACACACACACACACACACACACACACACACACACACACACACACACACACACACACACACACACACACACACACACACACACACACACACACACACACACACACACACACACACACACACACACACACACACACACACACACACACACACACACACACACACACACACACACACACACACACACACACACACACACACACACACACACACACACACACACACACACACACACACACACACACACACACACACACACTGGCATGCACATATCTACTAAAGTGTGTGTGTGTGTGTGTGTGTGTGTGTGTGTGTGTGTGTGTGTGTGTAATCTCTGGCTTCATCTCTAAATGCGCCTCATCTCGACCCTCTCCTTTATCTCTGCGGCGTGGCGTGGTGTGATGGTGGTGGTGTGGTAGGGGTGTGGGGGAGGAGAGGCTTACTCAGGTCGGGGTGTGCAAAGCTAACCCGCCTCGTGCTGGCCCAACCAACACCTGCTACGGATTTTATATATAACCCACATTAGGTATCTTCTTACTTAGAGGTCGTGTTTAGCACCCTCAAGGAACACGACCTAAAATAACACTTAAAGGTCGTTGAAGAGTGTGGTGAGTGGTGGTGTGTGGTGAGTGTGGTGAGTGGTGGTGTGTGGTGAGTGTGGTGAGTTGTGGTGATGTGGGGGTGAAGTGTGGTGATGAAGTAGCTTGGAGTTGCAATGCATTAAGGTGGATAATTAAGACCGTCATTAAGCGTTGCATAAATGAACGTTGCAATACTGTAACATTATATAACCTTACGATGTATACAGTGCTATCCATATTGTTCCTTAATGTTATACGCCATGGAAACGATGAATACAAAAACAATACATTAAACAATACAATACATAAATATCACACCATTACACAGAGTTCACAAATATTACTTAAGTTAAGCTGCTGCCTTAATACCATTGGCTAGTTACAGTTTTTCTTCCCTTTTACTCTCACCTCGTCTACAGAAATAAAGAAAGAGAGAGGTGGTGAGAGAACGAGAAAAGCTGGAGGTAGAGATACGATACGAGAGGAAACCTTGACGCAACCGACGTTCTTTTCGTTAAGTAATACTCGAATTAGATTTACTAGACACTGAGCATGTTAACTAAGCATACTATTAGAGATACGAGTCTAGGTGTGCGTTAAGAGGTGATACGGGAAAACAAGGTCGTCTGTTGCTCAGGTAAGAGAGTGAGGGTTGAGGGTATGTTGAGGGTGTGTATTGAGGGTGTGTGTTGAGGGTGTGTTGCGTGCCTCCTGACCCAGTATACCTTAATTACCGGGCTACAGGTGTGAGGTAGGGGCCATCTACGAGCCGGAAGGAGGGAAAACACTGACAGGAAAAGTGATCCTTATAAGTTATTGAGTCTATTTTCTCGTTTAATGCTCGCCATAACTCGCCCTATGATTGCAGGTGTATTGGGTGGGATCAGGTAAACAGTCTCACCTGCCTCCTGTCACTACGAGGCTCAAGGTGTGCTGTTTATGTTCTCTTCTATTTCCTTGGCACCACATATTAAGGTTTCTTTAGATAGCAGATAATATTCGTGATTATATATTTTTTTTTACAATTGCTATCTTTCCTCTTTCCCTTCTGTTTCTACTTTGCATATTATTCCATTTTATTCTTCGCATCTATCATTCATTTTTTTTCCTGTGGTATCAGATGCAAGAGGTCTCGTGGCTCGTCCAAAGATAAGAGAGATAAAAAAACAAGTGAAAAGAGGCAATAAAACCCTCATTTCCACGTGACAGATAGGACAGTGAAGGTGATAACAGTTCCTTACCCACCTTATCAGGGGCGTGGGTGAGGCCTTCCCATGCCCTAAGGAGGAGGAAGAAGAGGTAAGAAGGCCTACTAAGGGTGTTACGTTAAGGGAAGATGCGTTGTAAAGGTGACGGCAGCTGATTGCGTCTCTGATCATGGCAAAGGGTGTGGAAAAAAAACTGTATATTTATAGAAAAAAAAGTGACGTGACATAAATATCTCGCTAAGTATCGTACGAACACCCACAAATAGACCTCCTCTTTCTCCTCCTCTTCTTCTTCCTCATTCTCATCCTCTTCCTCCTCCTCCTCCTCCAAGCCTGCTGAATCAGACACATTTACATATCAGACAGACACTCCTCAGACATGCCGGGCAGGTGTGAGGAGGTAAAAACAGACATTGACAGATGATTAAGCTCACCACATGATAGCAACCCTCCTCCTCCTACCCCTCCTCCCACCTCTTTCTCCTCCTCCCACCTCCTCCTCTTTGCGGCTAGACAAGGAAGGAGACGATAACTAATAGGCTGTTGAGGGCTGAGTAGGCTGTGAGGGATTAGGTCATAGAATCCACTTAGGTCTATTCTGTATTTTTTTTCTTTTTCTTTTTCTATTTTTTTTGTATGTTCCCAAGTCTCGTTTGTGAATGTTTGTGACGCAAGAGGACTGTGGAGCCATTTACCCCCTACCCCCCCACTCCCGTTTTCTGTTGCAAAGTGAAAGGGGGTTGGGGACTAAAACATGAAGATGAGTTTTGTAGACCTTATCGTGTAACTGAAGGAAGAAGAAGAAGAAGAAGAAGAAAAGGAAGAAGAAGAAGAAGATGAAGATGAAGAAAAAGAAGAAGAAAAGGACCATCATGTTTCTTTTCATTTCTTTTTTTCTTTCTTCCTCTTTCGTCTCCGTGTCATCTTTATCTATATCTATCCTTCTTTTCCTTTTTATTTTTCTATCCTCCTCATCTTCCTCCTACTGTTTATCAATTTTCCTTATCCTCCTCCTACTTGTTATTTACATATATACTCTATACTCTCTTCTTCCTCCTCCTCCCTAATTCCCTATCTATCTTTCTACTGTTTCTTCTTATTTATCTTTCTACTCCTCCTCCATATCCTCCTCCTACTCTTTATCAATCTCTTTTCCTCCTCTATCACCTCTTTTTACTTTAATCTATCTTTCTACTCAATCTTTTTCCATCCTTTCTTCTCTTAACTTTTCTGCTCATCCCTATCCTCTTACTACTCCTTATCTATCCCTCCTCCTCCTCTTTCTCTTTCTCCCTCATGCAGTAATTAAAAACATCACAGACACAAGCGCAAAGTCAAGTCATTAAGGTTAGGTTTGTCACTTAACTCGCCTTGTAGTGTCTCCAAATTGTCTCCATATTGTGTCCAAATTGTCAACATTCGCTCGCCCGTGAGAGTCGTGTTTAAATGTGTTGCTCCTTGCAGGGAGACTAAAGAAAAAGAAGATAAAAATAAGATAGAAATTACACATCACACGTTCGCTGCTTTCCTTGATCTGACCATGCTATCTGTTGTTGTCTCCTTCTCCTCCTCTTCCTCCTCCTCCTCTTCTTCCTCCTCTTCTTCTTTTATAGTATGGTGACCAAAATTGAATGCAATATTCTAGATGAGGGCGTACGAGTGCATTATATAATGTAAAAAGTTATCCTTACATTATATAATGCATTCGTACGCCCTCATCTAGAATATTGCATTCAATTTTGGTCACCATACTATAAAAAAAGATATTAATAAGCTGGAGAGAATACAAAGAAGAATTACTAAAATGATCCCAAGACTGCGAAACAAGTCTTACGAAGAACGTCTAAAGGAGCTGAACTTATTCAGTTTATCCAAACGTAGGCTACGAGGGGATCTAATTGAGGTTTTTAAAATTTTCCATGGTTTTGATAATATTAACATAAACGATTATGTAACTACCAATCTCACAAGCTCCACCCGTAACAATGGCTTCAAGATCATTGGTAAGCGCTTTAGATCAAATGAAGCGAAGCACTTTTTCTTCAATAGAATCGTAAATGTTTGGAATTCTCTCCCAGCACAAATTGTCAACAGTACTACAATTGAATCATTTAAGAAAAAACTCGATAAGCACTTAGCATCTGTTCACCAAGTCGAATATTTCACTACTGCGTAATTTTTTTTTTTTTTTTTTTTTTTTTTTTTTTTAGCATAGATTACTCCTTGTTTTTTTTATTTCTTTCCTATACAAATTCCATGTTAGTTTTTTCATGCTACATGGTATCACTTCCTCTTCCAGCCAGCTTCGGCTGGAGGGAGGGGTGGGTGGGGAGGAGCCTTCCACTTTGCTGTCCTTTTGTCTCTATCACGTAGATATTATAGTAGTAGTAGTGTAGCTAAACAGACAGCCTCGTTAGGTCCAGTAGGACTGTTGCTGTCTGTTCTTCCTTTGTACTCCTTTGTACTCCTCCTTCTCCGCGATGGTTTAACTTGTGATATTATCTCGTGGGGGAAAAAAAATTGGAGAAGGGAAAAAATAAAGATATGTTAAAAGGAAACACATGAAAAGGATGGTGTGTGTGAAAAAAATATGTATATATATAAAAAAGAAGAAAAAAAAGATATGAAATAAAAAGAAAAAATGTTGCAGTGTGAGATATAAAAATAAATGGAAAAGTCAAAGGTGAAAATAGGTAAATGCAAGACAAACTGTGGCTAACAAAATGGAAAAAAGAGGATGTATGTAATCATAGGAAATAAAGGAAAATCAAAGAGGAAACTACATACACGTAAAAAAAAATTTGATATATAAAAATTCGTGGGAAACGCACCACCATTACCATCACCACCACCACACCACCACAACACCAAACCACCACACTAGATTATCACCACCACACTACCACCACAACACTACCACACCACCACACCACCATAACACCGGTGGAATATTGAATAGCATCTGAAGCCAAGTCAACCTCACTGAAGCTTTTGTGTGTTCCTGTTTGTACTGCTTCAAGGTGTTCAGACAGACAGACAGACAGACAGACAGACACAGACACAGACACAGACACAGACACACACAGACACACAGACACACAGACACACAGACACACAGACACACACACACACACACACACACACACACACACACACACACACACTCAGGCAACCTCCTACACTTCCTCCTTACGAAACCTCTCCTAGATTATAGTGACTCAAGGTATACTCTCGTCTATTATAGTGAAACACTCCTCTATCATACCTACTCTCACTGCTTTCATTCACTGCTCTCACTCACTGCTCTCACGGGTAGAAAAAAAACCCTGAATACAACCTCCCTTCTGCTCTTCATCACTACAATTAAAGTCAACCAGGCCGGGAAAAGCAGCCGTACGTTTCCCCTCACGGTGTTTATAGGTAGTTTCTCCCTTACAGTCTACACCCAGGGCCTTCGGAGTGACCTTGACGTAAAGTGTGATTAAGTAAGCTGCCCCTCACACCCTCAGCGTCAAAGGTGGTAAAGGGGAAAGAAAACGGTGATTGTATATAGTACCTTTGCGCCTCAGAAGGGAAGGGACAAACATTCGTACTATAGCCACTACCGTCTCCTGGACACTCAGGCCACAAGGTGTTAATTCCTTAATCGCATAACGACCTCCCTTCCTCCCTCCTTTTCCTTTTCGAGCGAACCACTCCTTCACTACCCTCGCCATAAAATAATAATAATAATAATAATAATTGATGGTTTATTGATCAAGAAAGTTTTACAAAACCATTTATAAAACATTGTCTTGATTTACAAAATTCAGGTATTTATATTAAAAAGTAAAATAAGAAACTGGATTAGTCAAAACAATAAAAGATGTATATAAGTAATTACAAGGCACTGATTTTAGAGACAATATATGGTATTGGAAACTTCTGGTATCTGGTGGTCCTACACCTTACTGACTGCAGGAGTTGCCTACCTCTCCTTGTTTCCTTACCATGGACATCATGCATAGTCTGTGGCAACATATTTCTATGTTCGGGTGTCCTGAGTAGAGCCCGTCCAAACAAAATCGTTGGTGCTTCACGTCGCTTGTACAGTGATTCAGTTCCATATGGACAGGGCTGCGGTCCTGAACAAATATGATGGGCCCAGGTTGAGCGTGGACATTTCCTTCTCGGAGAGAATGGAGAAAGAACTTCTCGAGTAGGTCCACATACTTTTCAGCGGTGAACCTCCCTTCAATCTTCACCACGTCACCCACTCCATGCATGGAAATCCATCCAAACATGTTGCAGGTGACGTGGCCGCTCCTTGTCTCCTGGCAGATGTTGCGGGGCTCATATCTGCAACAATATGAATGATTGTGATATAAGTAAGCTGTAAATTAGATTTATCATCTACCAAGGCTTCCCCCAGGAAGATAAATAGCATTGCTATACATGCGGTACTGAATAAGACAATGTAAAGTCTACTTAGAGATTATTACCTGGTGTTATCCATTCTCCACACCCGTGCTTTGCCATGATCAGAGGACTGGAATGTTTTTTCGTCACAGAATATTACCCGTGACCAAAAATCCAGTCCCCTGTTGGCATGCTGCTCAGCAAAGGCCAGTCTTGAAGCACGGTGTGCGTCGGTCAGAAACTCCTTCCTGGCAGCGACGCGGCAGTGCAGGTCTGCTGCATGAAGGCGCCTTCGTACTGTAGTAACTGACGCATCCAGTCCAAGGCTGTACCTCAACTGAACAGCATTCGTAATGGCATGCTCCCCCTCAGTTGCCGCCTTTATAATTTGGTGGTCTTCTTCAAGCGTCGTTGCACGCTTAGGTTGTGGTCTTGCTGTAACAACGTAACAATTTATTAATATGAGTATAGATTATTATTGAGTTATTTATATGAACATATTTGTTGTGTCTTCTCTATTGTTATGCAACATATCAACTGTGTTAAGAAAACAAACATAGTACTTACGTAGATCAGTCAGCACTCCACTCTCCTCTTCTCGGGCGATCCACTTTCCAACAGTGGTAGGTGACATGGCAAGACGTCGAGCTATTTCTCTGTTGCTGAGGTTGTGTTCCCGTTTCAGGATCACAATTTGTCTCTCAAAACCAGTAAACTATCTATAGTACCTGGGAATGTTATGGGATTGATGGGATTTATAGTGTCGTTAATCCCTTAATAAGCAAAAAATCAACTTGTTTTGCAGTGTGCATGGCGATTACTTTCCAGAATGTCACTGTTCTGTTGGTGTGGAGGAAACAGGTATGTAAAGACAGCACTTACCTGTAGTTTAGGTGAAGGTAATGAGGTGATTCTTTCCTTCCTTCCACCTCCTCAAGAACAAAGGTATTTCAACACAGGTACCACGCGACACACACGTACACACGCACACACGACACACAGCGACTCTATTGGATGAAAAGAGAAAATAATAAATGAATTAGTACGAATATATGTAAGGAAAAAATTACGTCATGATCAATGGTTTACTTAGAATATCACATAAGGAATAGTGCCTGTGTGTGTGTGTGTGTGTGTGTGTGTGTGTGTGTGTGTGTGTGTGTGTGTGTGTGTGTGTGCGTGTGCGTGTGCGTGTGCGTGTGCGTGTGCGTGTGCGTGTGCGTGTGTATGTGCGTGTGTGTGTGTGCGTGTGTGTGTATATGCTGCATTGAACATATTGCG
>JAXIVD010003239.1:40000-48320 GCA_036785275.1 Cancer borealis
CTAACTACAGGTGTTGAGGCATCAGCCCCCTGCTGACTACTGCCCTCATCACCCACGCCCCCCCTTCCCAACGCCCTCAGACGTCCGGCGCCCACAGCATTTTGCATCCACGAGGACCTGACCCACGCCATCCCACGCCATCCCACGCCAAGCTACGCCAAGCTACGCCACGTCAACTCAGTAACATTAGAGAAGCAACAGAAAGTTAAAGAAGTAATAACAACACAATACAAAGGAGTAAAATATAATGATATCTGGAATAGAGTTTACAAAAGGGAAATATGAAAGAGTGAACCTTGCATGATTTCTAATATGCAAAACACAACTTCATAACACACTTTCAGCTCCGCCACTACTGTTAAGCCCTGTTATGTTAAGCCGCAATGTTAGTGTTTGTTAAAGCTTCCTTGCTTGATGTATCCTTAAGGCGGTGAGTGAGTGTAAATAAGGTGCATAAAGGCTTCAATAATACCGGGGAATAACACGCTGTACTGAAGGTGTGTGAGCCAGTCAGTCTTACTTTACCACCTCGTCTCCACTCCTGAAGAAGGAATAAAAAACACACAGCGGAAGTAAGTCATTGTCCATTCTCGTAGTTGAGCGTCTTTTGATGGCCTCGTTAAGAAGACAGTTGGATGATTTTAAGCAGCGTCCAGATCCCTCCTTTCAATTACTAGTATCCTCGACTCAACATATAAAACATAAAAATAATGGTTTGTAATATTTCTCTGCTTGTTCCTTTCGTCCATATTTTACGCCTTGCCTCACTACGACATCGTAACTATCGTTGTAAGCTGCATATACGTAGTTTTAAGCCATTAACTGATGTTGGATTGCCATTAAAATGCTCCCTCAACGTACAAGGGTCAAGGAAAAACGCGTTATTATCCTACTGGCATTGCAATTTCCTGAGCGCCACTGCCTGCCAGCCGCGACAAGATCCTCACTGATAATTTTTAAGCTCAAGGAAAATCAGTTAATATTTTGCATTTTCGAGCTGTGAGCATAAGTAACTTAAAAACACACAGGAAGTTCAAATAGAAGGTGTAAATCATAGGAACATTATAAACATTTAGAAAGCAATGGTTAGGGAAAACACTGGAGGGGACAGGCACAGACACCTTGTTAGACAGAAACTCTTAAGAACCACCACCACCACCACCACCACCACCACCACCACCACCACCACCACCACCACCACCACCGAGGCAATATGATGATAAACACTCATAATACAATACTCGTACCAAAGGAGAGATATACGAGTGTGTTCCAGTTCTTCCCACATTCCAGCACAAAAACAAGATATGATAGAGAAGATAATAATGTGTTTTCTTTGCAATTTTGCTTCGTTATATTATTTTGCTTCTTTCGTTTGTGTGTGTTTGTGAGTGAAGTGTTCCAAGGGGATTGCATGAGGTGTTAAGGGGGCGGCTTCTCCTCCTTCTCCTCCTCCTCCTCCTCCTCCTCCTCCTCTTCCTCCTCTTCCTCCTCCTCCTCGCTTCAATTTCTCTTCTTAAATTCCTCTTCCTTCAACTCTTCATGACCTCTTTCCTCCACCTCATTCTCCTCTACCAATACTATTCCTACCTTACCTTTCCTTTCCTCTCCTCTCCCCTCCTTTCCTCTCCTCTCCCCTCCTCTCCTCTCCTCCCCTGCTAAGCCTCGTGGGTGTAAAGCGCCGCGGGGCCGCCACACACACGCCCCAAACAATTGTTAATTAAATACAACCACCAATTAACAGGCTGCGCGGCGCGATAATGAAACGAAGTGTAATTTGCGATCGAGAGATTGTATCGACTTAAAAAAAAAAAGAAGGTATATTTCGATTGAGAAAAACTCCTTAAGGTTTGGTGAAGATAAAAGAGAGAATGAGGATGGTGTAAGAGAAGAGAGGGGAGAGGGGAGAGAGGAGAGGGGAGAGGAGGAGAGAGGGGAGGAAAGACGTAGTTAAAGTTTATGAAGACACATGAATCTTCTGTTATTCTTCTTCTTCTTCCTCCTCCTCCTCCTCCTCATTATCATCGTCATCATTATGAAACCAGTATACAAACAGCTCTTGCTCCCTTCATAATCATGCCTTTCCAAACACACACACACAAAAAAAAAAAAAACAGTCCATGACCAAAATTTAGCCAAAAAAAAAAAAAAGATAAGCAAATGGTAATAAAAAGAATAAAAAGTCATAAGAAAACAAACAAAAAAACAAATATAGGGCCATCAAAGAGTATATTTTAAGAGCCATAAACATATACTTAAAAGAATATTAATTACACCTTTACTGATATAATGACCTATAATTATATAACACTATATAATTATGATCTAATGGGGAGGTAAGTTAGTTAGTAAATAAGTAAGTAGGAAGATGAGACAAAGGGACACGTTGATAAATAAGAATGAAAGAAACAAATAAAGAAAGGAAAAAAAAAGAAAGCAAGAATAATAGGAAAGCAAGAAAAAAAATCAATGAAAAGGAAGAGAAAAAAAAAAAATAAATAAAGGAAAAAAATAGCAACAAAAACAGAAAGAAAAAAAAAAAAAGAAAAAAAAAAGAAAATGGAAATAAAATAATATAAGATAAACATTATTATTCAAACATGAAGGAATAATATAATGAATTAATGTTCTGAATAAAATGATGAATGAGAAGAAAAGAATAGAGAGAAACAAACAACTTGCTAAGAATAATGTACGAGTGGGAAGTAAGGAAACGAAGACAAAGGAGGAGGAGAAGGAGGAGGAGGAGGAGGAGGAGGAGGAGGAGGAGGAAATAAGAGGAGGAAGTAGGAGGAGGAAGCAAATAAATGAAATTCACACGGGAACGAATAAAAGGAAGCAAAAGAAAGAGGAAGAGAAAAAATAGAAAGAAAAAAAAAATAAACGAAACTTCTCCCAAAAAAGAAAAACTAAATAAACTAGAAAAAAAAAAAAAAAAAAAAAAAAAAAAAAAAAACGAGATATATACAAAAAGTAGATAGATAGGTAGGTAAAGGTAGGGAAGGAAAGGGAAGGCGAGAGAGGGGATACACTAGGAAGGGAAGAGAGAAGATATATATACAAACAAAATAGGTAGATAAAAAAAATAAATAGGTAGGAAAAGGTAGATAAATAGGTAAAAGGTAGGTACAGGTAGGAAGGAAAAGGTAGATAGATAGATACAGGTAGATAGACAAAGGTAAGTAGATATAGCAGGTGAATGTGAGTCGTTTCGTGCGTGTTCCTCATAACTCTTACGTTCCAGAACTTGGTGGCGGATACACTGTGCTTAAGGCTCTAATTACACGTCCTGGCGCTGTGAAATGTGTGAGTATTATTAATGAGGAGCGGCCGGTAAGCAGTTCTCAGGCTCACAGCGGCGCCTAGAGGAGATGCTGGCTAATAACTACGATAAGGAGCAGGAGGAGGAGGAATAGGTAGAAATATAATGTGATTGATTTATGGAAGGGGGTAGTAGCAAGGATAAGACAAGTGTTGGGAGAAAAGGAGGAGGAGGAGAAGAGAGGAAGTTTGAGGATTTGATATAGAGACATGTATCGTTATCTCAACTTTTTTTCTCTCGGTTTTCTCTTTCCTTCGCTCTTTTCCTTTTTTTTCTTCACCTTAATTCCTATCAACAATTTTTCACACCTGTTCTCCTCACTTTAATTAACACTCACACCTGTTCCCTTCACCTTCACACTCCCAGGCCAACACCAACAAGGCAATGCAAGGTAACATAACACCCTCCAACCACGTAAGTCTAATTAAAAAAGTTTATGTACACGTTGGTTGGTAGATATCATTAAAATTATCATATTTATCCTCTCCTTCCTCTTCTCTTCCTCCTCCTTTAATATCTCTACTTATTCCCAATACGTTCTCATCCTTCTCGTCCTTTTCCCTCTTCTCTTCTTCCTCCTCCTTCTCCTTCTCCTCTTCACTTTAATATCCTCTATACTACCAATTTGACTTGTCGGCGTCCTCCCATCACTACCACCTGCAGCGCCTCTTCGGGCCTTCCTTCCCCCTAGGCTGGAACAGTAGCGCACCTTAGCCAGGTAATGTGTTTATTGTATCGCCTCAGGGCATCAAAACACACACAAAACAAACCCCGCCGCCGCCGCTTCCTGCAAGAGGGCGCCGCGCACTACCTCATCAAGTCAGTAGAAGGTGTATAAAGATTGGGTTTTATGTGTGGGGAGCGACGCTGTAAATCTCTCCCCGACTTGATAACAAGCCGTGTTGGGGAAAAAGACCGCCACCAATGGATCACACACGTCTTCTCCCGCCTTAACCCTGCCTTCCCCGGTCTTCTCCTACCCTCCCCTGCCTTCCCTTGCCTTCCCTTGCCTTCCCCGGTCTTCTCCTACCCTCCCCTGCCTTCCCCTGCGTTTCCCTGTCTTACCCTGCCTTCCCCCTGCCTTCCCTCTGCCTTCCCACATCTCCCCCCGCTTTTCCTTCCCTTCCCCCGTTTCCCCCGCCTTCCCCTTGCCTTCCCCTGTTTTTCCCTGCCTTCCCCAGCCTTCCCCAGCCTTTCCCGCCTCACGTGCACGAAACTAATGCTAATATTAATCACCGCCGCAGACAGCTGGACGAACACCTTAGGAGTTACTCTAAGTGACATCCGCCCACTGTATAGGAGGATCAGGACTCAAGGGACTGGAGAGTTTTGGAGTCCTAGGGGAGTATAGGACTTCTAGGAGACGTAGGGGGGGCGTACTTAATGAATGCATATAAGGATGAAGGATACTGTTAGGAAGTTAAGGCGGATAATGGAAGCTTATGTAAATGTGTGAAGTTTATGGAAGTTGTGTTAGATAACGTATGTGGTAGGAAGTTTAGGAATGGCTGGTAGGTATCCTTAGGTATGTATCCTTAGGTGACTCTAGGACCATAGGGAAGGAAGGAACTCTAAGGACACGTAGACAGACCTCTTCTTAACACCCTCACTCCTTTCCTTCTCTCCTACATACTCTAAAAGGCTTGATTCACATCCTATAACTTAGAGAGGGAGAGAGAGAATGAGATGAAAAAAAAGCAGCGTTCCTTAGTGACAGACGGTTAGTGCAAGGATGAACGAGGTTAGGTTATCTTAAGTCTTCTTGGCGGCTTAACGAGCGTGGGCACTATGGCAAATATGTGTTCAGTTAGGCTTACCACGCCCGCAGATCATACACGTGAGGGAGGGCGGACGGGCGGGTGGGCGGACGGGCGGCGCCACACCATCTGTCTTAACTCGCCTCCCTAAGTATCTAATTTGTGGCGTCAAGGGTGACATCACAGCCACTCCTCCCTACTTTTGACCACTGGCACTCATTCTACTTTCTGTCTACTGTCTACTTACCCTCCTTCCCTTCCCTTCCCTTCCCTTCTCACCCTCCTTCCCCTTACCCTTAAGATCCCTCCCCCTTCCCACTCTTTCCTTTCTCCAGCTTCCCTTACTTGAAATCTCTTATCTTTTATCTTATCTATCTATTTATATAACTATCCATTCATTTATCTATTTACTTGTTTATTAATACATGTTTTTTATATGTATTTTTCTCTACAGCTATCTATCCATTTTTCTATCAATCAATCTACATTATCTATCTATCTATTTATCTATCTATCTATCCAATTTTCTATATCTATCTATCTACCTATCTACCTGTTTAGCTCGGCGTAGTTTGGCCCGCCAGGTTAATTGGTTGTTGAGTCTAAGGTGTAGCATTGCAGTACCGGGATCACTTCACCGGTTCATCGTTAACTAAACATTGAGACCACCAATTACCTGACAGATTGGTTGTTTTGGTTTCAGGCTTCAGATTCAATGCTTCAAATACTCGCACAACACGAACCATTATTCACTTTGATATTTATATACATTTTTTTTCATCCCTTCTGATCCTTTTGCAAACCAACATATTTTTATTTATTCAATTTTTTTGAGCTTAATTGGTGTAAATATTTGTTTTTCTTTTCTTTTTCCATAAACATATTAATTACATAATTTTTTTTTACATATATACATCACTTGATACTCTGTTGTATTTCTGTTAATCAATTATACAATATACCAAAAAAAAAGTAACAACAGTAATTTGAGTATATATTTTTCCCTTTATTTTTTCCCCTTTATTTTTTCCCTTTTTTTCCCATCCATCTCATTATTTTCCGAGTTATTCATTGTATTCATTCATTATATTATTATGCAAAGGGAGGGTGATGTGTGTATGTATGTATAGGAAGCGAAGGGAGGAGGTAGGGGGGAGGGGAAGGGAAGAGAGGAGGGAAGGGAAGGGGAAGGGAAGAGAGGAGGGAAGGGAAGGGAAGGGAAGGGAAGGGAAAAGATAAGGGAAGGGAAAGGGAATAGGAAGGGAAGGAGAAGGGAATAGGGTGGAAAATGTAATAGGAAGAAGGAATGGGAGGATGAAGAGATGACGTTAAGGAGTAAGAGGAGGAGGAGGAGGAGGAGGAGGAGGAGGAGGAGGAAGAGGAGGAAGAGGAGGAGGAGGAAGAAGAATAACAGTTAAAAGATGAAAAAACAATGATGAAGGGAAGTAGAGAGAAAGGTAAGGAAGGAAGAAGGGACGGAGGAGGAAAGGTATGGAGGGAGGGAGGAGAAAAAGGAGGGAGGGAAGGAGGGAGGGAGGGAGGGAGGGAGGGAGGGAGGGAGGGAGGGACGGAGGGAGGGAGGGAGGGAAGGAGAGAGGGAGGCCTAGAATTGGGGGGTAGGAAGGGGAGATGGCCAGGTAAGTAGCTTCATTATAACGATTTGAGAGAGAGAGAGAGAGAGAGAGAGAGAGAGAGAGAGAGAGAGAGAGAGAGAGAGAGAGAGAGAGAGAGAGAGAGAGAGACTGTATATATTTTTTCTCTTAACATACACACACACGCACACACGCGCGCACACACACGCACACGCACAAGCACACACACACACACACACACACACACACACACACACACACACACGCACACGCACACGCACACGCATACAAACCAGAGTCCAATCCTTTTAACAAACAAGAACCAAACACACAACAAACAAAGTGAAACAAACAAAACACAAACAAACAGCCCTAAACAAACAAACACACACACCACAGATACCTCTCCCCTCTTGAAAATAAAAACAATAATGATGATAATGATAATAATAATAATAATAATAATAATAATAATAATAATAATAATAATAATAATAATCTCATCCTCTTCAAACCACAATGTAGCCACACGTTCATAGACAAAACCTCTCCCTTCTATCTCCTCTCTCTCCTCTCTATCTCCCCTCCCCTCTATCTCCCCTCTCTCCCCTTCCCCTTTATCTTCCTTCTCCCCTCTTCCCCCCTCTCCCCTCCCCCAAAGGCCGACATTCGCCACGGTTGAGTGAACAATCAGTGTCAATTTGTCCAGGATTTTGTGATAATGATCGTGGTAAGCCTCTTATCTCCTTGTGGGGGGGAGGGAGAGAAGGAGGGAGGAAGGGAGGGACGGAGGGAGGGAGGGAAAGGAGGGGAGGGATGGTAGGAAGGGAATGGAAGGAGGGAGGGATGGTAGGACAGGGGAGGGATGATAGGGAAGTAAGGGAGGGAAGGAAGACATGGAGGGTTGGATGGAGGGACGGAGGGAAGGAGGAAAGGAAGGGAGGGAGAGAAGGAGGGTAAGGCCAGGTACTATATTTTCCTTCCTGTTGGGAGGGAGGAGGAGGAGGAGGAAGAAGAGGAGTAGGAAAAGAGAATTCTCCCATCACTCTTTTCTTTCTCTCTCTCTTCTCTTTCTTTTCTCTTTTCCTTTATAGTTTCTACCAGAGAGAGAGAGAGAGAGAGAGAGAGAGAGAGAGAGAGAGAGAGAGAGAGAGAGAGAGAGAGAGAGAGAGAGAGAGAGAGAGAGAGAGAGAGAGAGAGAGAGAAAAAAAGGTAAACTGAAAAAGTGACCGTAGGAGGGCAAGATTAGAGCAGTGATTCACCCTGATTACAAACAAGATGGGACCGTCTCTTTAACAAGGGTGGTTGGGCAGTTAGTGGGCCGAGGAAGAGCACCACCACCACCACCACCACCACCACCACCACCACCACCACCGCCACAGACCCGCCAACCACCAAGTTTATTAAAGGAAAAATGCGTCCGTAATAGACTTACAGACTTAAACTTTCCACCTGAAGGATAGATGGCATTTAGTTTATCTCTCTCTCTCTTTCTCTTTTCCTCTCTCTTTCTCTCTCTCTCTCTCTCTCTCTCTCTCTCTCTCTCTCTCTCTCTCTCTCTCTCTCTCTCTCTCTCTCTCTCTCTCTCTCTCTCTCTCTCTCCTTAAACAATATCAAAAGTAATGTATCTAATAGCTATTCACTATGAT